>JAIPRL010008524.1:0-20077 GCA_025469235.1 Pemphigus obesinymphae | reverse complement strand
CTAGTGTAGTGTAAACAAATACAATAGATGGAAAACGCTATGAGATACTAGTCTCGTGATTATAATAATATCAATTTACGAGTAATGTAACTTTTGCTCATAGATGGCAACAGTTTTGCTAGATTTTATACGCCCGCCATTAAGAAACATTTTGGTTCCGCTAATATATCTTTCGATACCAGTCCATAGTATCTTAGTCCGTGGCCAAAGCTCACACTTCTAGCCACACTTGTACACAAAAGGTGGCTACCCGGTACTGATCTCTTTATGAATAGGGTTTAGCATAATATTGAAAATGGTTTTTAATAAGAAAAATAAAAAAAGGACTTAAACCTATTATTTATTCTTTTTTATTCTACCAAATAAATTCAACACCTACCTACATATTATTTTTTAAAGTTCATTAGAATACTAAAGTCACCACATTTAGAATTATATAATAGAATGAGATTTGGTGGGGAAATGTACAAAGATTATATATATTGTATAGACATATCTTGTTAAATATAATGTAGTGAAGTTGGTATATATTATTAACTAAAATAATTAAGTCTGGTAGAATTGATGAAATTCTATATTTTATTACTTGAAGTATAATGGGAAGATGTTCTGGTGCTCTGCGTAGTTCTGTGGGTAAAAAATCTATGTGGTCAAGCCAAATTTCAAACGCAGTCAACTGTTCATTGAAAAATGATGTGCGTATAAACAAACCATCATCTTCTTGAACACGTTCCAATTGAGACAAACACAAATCTAAAATATGATCCCATGACTGAAAAAATTATGAAAATATTTACATAAAAAAAATCTGCATTTCAGACATATCATTAAGGGTCATTATTACAATGTCTAGCGAAATCTAATCCAACTGCCAATTAAACTAACGTGTAGTTTTTTGTAGCAGGTACTTTAACGGCGAGTTTAATGCATACCATTATTACAATGTTACCGCTAGTGCTAATTATCAGTTAGATAATTTTAAACAGTACAATGATTTTCATTGGTTAATAATGAAACAAGCTGTTATGTGATAACTGATAATAGCACATTTTACATTTATATTTTTTTAATTAATAAATAAGTTTTTAATTATTAATTCACATTTAAATCATCTAGTATAAGTATATCATTGATATTTATTTACTCTTTACGATTTTGAAATGTTTCCGAGAATTCACCTCCTGGAAAATGGATTTTCACATGTGAGCCAAATACTACACTAAATACTAATGGTAATCGAACAATTTTAAACATTTTTTGTTTTAACAATATCTTGTATAGGATAACATGAATGTTTAAAAAATACTTCACCATATTAAAATATAAAACAAAATAAATAAGCAGTACACAGATTTATTTGTAAGTGAAAATGCTGAATAACTCCAACTGATGAAAAAAACCGTTTTTATCATAATAAAAATATTCGTAAAATTCACAAATATATTAAATTTTCTGAGCTTAATCTATGGATTCTTCCTGCTAATAACTTTAACAGACACTAACATTGGCTGCTAAATAAAGTTCCAGCTAACTCATAGTTAGCGGGAACATTTTACGTTGCAGATCATTATAATAATGAAATATTTATAAGTAACCGCTAAATATGTCCGCTACGTTAGTGGAATGTTCAGCGGGACATTGTAACATTGTAATAACGACCCTAAGTATTAGATGTTCCATTTAAAATTAAAGTTGTTAGTAAAAATATATCCATAATTAAAAATTATGTAAAGTTGTAAATATTTTAGTATTTTATTATTTGAAAATTAATGTACAAAAAAATATTTGATAGTATCCCAGAAATAGTTGTATAGGCATCCAGTTCAAAAAGCACAGCTTTAATAAATAAGAAGTAATTATTAAAAATATTAAATTCCAAAGTGAATTATTATACACATATATTTTCTTTTTACAAACCTTCCACAATAGATGATTATACATTGGTGGTAATTTAGGCGAAGACACAGGTTCACATTCATACGTTCGCATAATACGCTCTGCTAATAAGAAATTTCTTAGTAGACTTGCAACTAATAAATCTTGACGAAATAGTGTTTGAAAAATATCTATAGCAAAACAGGTTTTTTTTAAAATCATATATATATATTATACATACAGTTTATATTTTTTTATAATACTTTTAGGTAATACATTCCAAGCTATTGTATCAGTAATAGCTGTAAATATCCAATTTAACTCTCCCAACATTGTCTGTCGATTACTTAATGAACCAGGAATTCTGATAAAAATAAATGTTGGTTAATAATAGAAAAATTATTTTCAATATAGAACTCACTTATCAACAAGTCCAAGATATAAATTTGAACAATATTTAGACTCATTTTGCATGATAAACCTAGAAATAAAATTTCTTTAATGTTTAATTTTGAATTTTATTTAGAAAAATACACAGTAAAAGGCCTTCAAGGAAAATAATAACTCAGACTTAGTTTAAAAAGATTTAATATAAACCGAGTATCTTGAGAGTCCTAAAACAGATGACAACTTCATGGCTAGTTAGAAAAACCCAAGTTTTATGAGATCTGTATACATTTTAATAGACTGTTCATAGATTTTTAATATAATTATATTTATATGTAATCACTTATTAATTGAAGCTGGTACAATACATTTTTAGGAGGCATGAATTATTTTAAAAATATATTTAAATTCTTCAGATGTAAAACTAACTATATATATATATGTATATCACGGACTAAAATAGTATGGACTGGAAACAACATGTTGGGCGGGTGAAGGAGAGCCAGTTCTTTTGTAGTCGCGTGAGAGCTGATAGGGGGTGTTAGTACATGACAAACTCGAGCTCTACCTATAGTCAATAGTTATGAGAGCTACAAAACGCTAAATTATGCTTGAATAGATAGTATACTATTTCCCTCGATATACCCCTTCTCCCTTCTCATGACCCAGAAATGTTCCGTCGAAAATATACTCATTTCTAATCTATCCTATATATTTATATATTTTAATTAATCTTAAGTACTTAATTTAATTAATACAAATCAAAAGAGATGGATACTTGTTAAAAGAGGAAGAGATAAAATATATGGTGTAAATAAGATCATAATTGGTTTAAAACTGAACAATATTATAACTATATATATATAATAGATATGTTTCCAAAATCAAAAAATATGGAGGTACATAATTATTAAAATAAATTCTGTGTACCAAATATCTCCGTTTTTATGATATTAGCTATCTAGTAGGCGGATTTATATTGTTATTATATTGAAATATAAACAAAATATTCCTTAATCAGGTATATTATTATTTCATACTATACTTAATTTAGGTTAAGGCTAGGACTGGGCGATTTTACGATTGATTATTTTATAATTTAAAAATAATCGTCATTAATCCAATAATTGACAATAACCGAATAATTTTTAATAATGGAATAATCTCAGTAGTCGAATAATCACCAAAAATCTAAAATAAATTGTACGATTTTAACATTGTGTTAATTATAATAATAGAGTTTTAATTCTGAAATCACTTTAAGAATTTAATAATATATATATATTATATATATATATATATATATATATATATATATATTTAACACAAATATAAAACTATTAGACGTCGCAGTGTGTACACTTATAGGATTGAACTATATATAGACAGCATATACATGAAAACTATGTGATAACACAATTCACTACGCATACACTTTGTTTTGTCACAATGGTGTACATACTCAGTAACATTTATGTGCGAATACAACCAGTTTTCACCGGCTGAGTGGACGGTCTTAACCAAATTAGAGTATATCAATAAAAATTATATTACTAATATTTTGTGTTACCTTTATTGTTGAACATACTGCATGTACTGTATGTACAATAACTAGTATTTATATTTATTTGTTAAATTATAAAAATACTATAAGTATACTAAATGGAAAAGTGTCACTCCAATTTTAGTTGACACTGGAAACTACTATAACTTGATTAATTAAAACAAATAAATTGCAATGTATAATTATATAATTTATAGTAGGGCACAGATGTTGTTGTCATAAAAACTTATAAAAATGGATTTCTAACAAAAAAAAAAAAAAATTCCATACAAAATAATTAATTAATGATCTAACAAAAATTGTTAAATTATAATGGTCAATATAAATTTAAATATCATTTATGAATTTGTGAATTTAGATTTAACTTGAAATGAATTCATTATATTTTTATTAATATAATAAATTATAATGGAAAGTATAACAAACTTGTCATTTTTTTCTCAATTTGCAAAAAAATTACCTTAAAATGCCAAAAATTTTAAAATAAAAATTACTTATTTTTAATTTTTCAGGAAAACATCGCCTAAGACAGTTCAAGAAAATATTCAAAAGTCATCAATATCCTGATTATATTTATTAGTTGTTATATTATTAGGTATCTATATAATATTAATATTAAAATGTATATATATTATAGTTTAAAAAGTTTATATATTCTTTTAGATAAAAGTGGAGGGTGAAAAATTTCAATGACAAAACCAGAGGACGTGAACTTTCAAATCTCATTTCAATCAACGGGTACAAATCTAAACTAAATTATTTGTGACTTTTTGTACACTCTACTACAATATCAATACAAGGTATCATAAGAAGTACAGTACTTTTTCCTATCTGTCTATGTGTAATCAGTGCATTTATATTATTAATTATAAATATATTGTTATGACCGGTATCCCGGTTTTTTTAATAAAAAAATAACTTTAAACTACAGTCATAACTTACCATCGAGCAGCCATTTTAATTGGTGTAGTTAAGCAGGAAGTGAATAAATCGGCTGGTAAATTTGTATGCATAGGGAGTATTTGATCCATTTGACATGCTGCTAATTGAATACAATTCTTAAAATAATTTCCTTGTGGTTGCATATTTAAAGGATTTTCTTTATGATTTTGCTGTAAATTAAAACTATAATTATTTACCATATACATTAGAGTGATTTAAAAATTATCTTAAAAAAATGCTTCATTAATTATCATCTACTATTGAAAAATATTCTCTCTGGAATAAAAATGGGTATTTTTAAAAATTAATAAAAAATTATTTATTTTCAGCTATCTCTAGTCAATTTTATTTTGGGAATTATTGAAATATTTAAGAAAAAAATATACATTAGTAAAATATTTTGTAAAAAATATAGGACATAACTTCACTTGTAAGTCCTGTGGGAGTATAATCGCTCGTATTTATATTACAATAGTAGTTACAAAAAAATAGTGTAGCAATCTGTTTTTTTCCCTACTATATAGGTACATCTAATTGATTTTGAAATTTCTGAATTTTTATCTGATAAATAAATTTCTCATTGAATAAAAACATATTTAGTAAGTAGATAAGTTTTGCCATTCAAAGGTCTCACCCATTTTAGTTAATAACTTTTAAAAAGTGTTCCATATTTGCTGCTCTGTAAAGTTTTTAATAAACACATATAATGTTATTTTGCTATACATCTGTGATTCAAAGAATTATTAAAGGATCTGTGCCTGTAATATATGGTGATTGATTAATTTTAGAATAATAAGCTTAGAATTTAACAAAAACTTGGACTTCCTGTTAAAGTCAAGTAGAAGGTATGTCTGCTTGCAATCCTACTTTAGTAAAACTATTTAAAAATATGGTGTATGCATATAAAATATGTAATAAATATGTAAATATATAAATATGTATAACATATTGAAATAAGAAAGGGCCTTATAATTTGTTTTTATAAAATGATGCTTATGTTACAAAATTTACCCCAGAGGGATATCAAATGCATTTAAGGTCCTAAAAATATATTTAGCATCTTTATTTATTCTTTTAAAAATTTTTAAATTACCAAAAATTCAAAACTTATAAAAAAAATAAATATAATTTAGCTATTAATTGTTGTAATATTGTGATAGTGCTCAAGTGAAAGTTATATTTTTCTCAATGGTATTATCACTCTAAGGGCACCCATTTGAAATAATTACTGTTAATTATAAATTATGTAAAATAATTTACATATATATGCTAAATTTTCATATACAATACAAGTGTTGACATGACACATGGACATGAGTATATATATGGTTAAAATTCAAATAACTTGGGATGTAAAATTTTTTTTTAGACAACTCTTAATATACACTATAAATACATATATTTTTTACCATATTATATAATATATGATAACAACATACATCTTTGTGAAATTTCAATACCTAAACATGTAGAGCAAGCATATCTTTAATATAATGTATCAACTGAGCCAAAAATATTGAACAGAATACACGAGGGTTGCACAAAATAACATATCTATTATAAAAAAAAAAGTATTAAATTCCACATTGCAAGTACAACTGTACCACCATTGTCAGTACTATTATTACAAATGATTTAATAAAAATTGAAACTAGGAATTTTAATTTGATTATTCAAGTATAATGAAATATTTTACTATAATTATACTGTCCTTATTCTGGATAGCCTAAAATTGTGACAAAAAATGAAAATTGTTTTTATTGTTTTTGCTGTTTGTTTTACAATATTTCTGGTGGCTGCAAATGATTTGTTGTTCTTTTAAATTCAATACATCCACCACTTGTATACTATTAAACAAGCGAAATGCTACTGATCAGTTTTTTTTTTACCGTACTAACAATTTATTACACACAAATTCAGTGGCACTCGACTATTTTACAATAGGTAGGGCAGATTCTAAAATATACTGACCCATCAGATTTCACCCAGTTATGACTCTAGCATTTAATTTTGGGGAAGTTTAAAATTGAGTGGATTACCTTTTGTTTTTTGATTATTAAGTTATTAGATTCCATAGATCACTATAACAGGACCATTCCGAAGAAACTGTTTATGATTTATGAGAGGAGGAGGTATGTATCATTTTTAGGAATTTGGGGGGGGGCATGACTCCCTTCCCCTTCCCTAAAGTTACTGCCACCACTCATCCTCCCACACCAATTCAACATACAATTTTTTTTTTTTGAGATTAGTATGATTTATTAAATGTATTTATAATTTTGCCTAAGTAAAATGTTTAAGATTAATTTAATTTATTTTTAAAAATTAATTTGTATACTAAATTAACTATAATATAATAAGCATCATTATGTTGTAGATAAATACAAAATATATTGAACATTTAATAAAACTGGATTTTTTTAATATTTAAATACTAGTTTGGTGAAAAATACTTCTAAAAAGTATTTAAATACTAATAGGTCCAAATATATTTTAAGACAAAATATTATAGTTTGGTACCTTTAGTTTTACTAGAAATATATTTTATTGTATATATAAATAAAATATTATTATCAATTATAAAATTATATTTTATATTTATATAAAATGTATAAGATATTTTATAAAATTTTAGAATGTGTTAGTAAACACTGTGCCCTTAACCACCTAGTTTTCCACACCTATAGCATAGAACATAGGTATCTGGTATATTATCTATGCATTCTAATTCAATCTACTTATTTAAAAAAATATAATATTGCCAACATGAACATTATACCCCGCCACACCACCAAACACAATTATGGGTCATATAGAATGTATATACAGAATTACTACCTCAAATATGGATGATAATAAAATTGATAGGCATTAACATTGATAGAACTGATGGATCATGTTTTGTGGTTTTCATTGAAATACTGGCACCGTATACATTTCTTGGTAACTATAGTTTTTAAACTATGCATACCCAATATACTATTAATGATATCAAGCAACTATAATAAGCACTGTTCTTTTACCACAACAGATAATAAAAAGTTAGCCAATACGAACAAATACAAGTATGTTTTTGGTATAATGATTAAAATACAGAAGTAAATGAAATCTAAAAAGTTTACTAGTTACAAGTTATTACTATACTTTGTTCCAAAGTTCCAAAATTTATTTTTTCCAAAGTAGAATATACCGGTTTTTGCAACACGACTGACACCTTGGAAGCTTGTAGACTGATTTTTTTCCAACTATTCAGTAAAATTTATAGCCGACATTGAATGAACAACTTCTAACGATGCATATAAAAGTACAAAAATTTAAATTGTAATGTAATTACAATTTAAATTTAACAAAATTTATTTGTTAAATAAAATTTAAGTTGTTTGGCGTTTCAGCACAACCACCTTGTGAGCAGATTGGTCATTAGAGCAGGTGGTTGGCATCGAACGAAAATTGGTCGGCAGCCGGTATATTCTACTTTAGAAAGCAGTAAAAGTATTATATCGTTTTTATAGAACTATTATAGACAATTTGGAAAAACTGAGTTATACTGATTTACAACATCAGTGGGGGTAAGCTTAAAAATGCTGGTGTCGAAAAGTACAAAGCCCCACCTAACAAACAATATTTGCATGTCCAAAATGATGTACCTATCACTATACAGTATATTCGAAAATGATTGATACATTACCTGATAATATTGAAAAACTTGTATATGAAACTTTAATTAAAGGTAATTTGATGGAATACATATAAAATAGAGATTATATTATATTATAGAGATCTTATTTTCAAATGCATATTAATATGAATAATAGATTAATTTGTATTTGTTTTAGAAAAAGAATAGGTAGTTGTATTTTAGTCATGGCAATTAATTTAAGACAAATAAGGTAACATTAAATAATACACGGTTAAGTCGGTACTACATATATGAAAGAGTATAATGTATATGATTTATGATTCCAGTACCTACCTATATTTCAGAATTATAACCACCCAGTGGCAAGTTTGAGACTCCTTAGACATTTTATTATCATTGGGGAGTTTATAATTGATTAGAATAGTGATTAGACCTTAATTTTTCAAATATTCCTATTCACCCTCCCCCCCCCCCATTAAATAAGGTTTAAGTTCACCCCTGTCAACCATCAGAGAGCTAATACAAAACTACAACGTTAATTTCCATATTAACACATACTACAACTATACACAATTTCTGTAGATTAGTCTAGTGTGGTCAAATTTACAGTACCTATTAACTATATATTATTATCCAGAATCCACAGTATATAATTTATAACATTGAAAAAATTAAACAAATTTTTCATAACTACGAATAACCCATTAATCACCCACCCACCCACCAGAGATGGATACCACTGTACAAATTCAATATTTTCATATTGAGAAATTTATGTTATATAAGTTAATATCCTGAAAAATAAAACAAAATTAATAATAAGAATAAAATAAAACATTTACTAATAATTCTTTTTCACGCTGATCGGCAAATTGATTAAACAATTTTACAATAATTCCTGCATTTGAACAATCATAGACGTATATAGATGGTGATTCCATCCACCCTTGTAAATCATACATGGACAATGGGATATATTGAGTATACTCCTACAAATAATTATTGTTAATTATACAAACCAAATATTAATAATTTATAGAAAAAAAGTTCAAGTCTTGAAGTATATTTGAAAATAATTTAGATCATTTATTTAAATTAACAAACCTTATTAAACACCCAAATTTCACCATTTTTTGTAGGTTTTGGTACACCATGTCCATTATAGTGGAATAATACTCTTTCTTCTTTTGCATTCCGCCTCAAAGAAATGCACAATTTTCTTACTTCCTCTACAGTTGGATCTAATAACTGCTTGTAACGTGCTCGGGGCTGCCACTTTTCATACTGTTGTTGCAAATTTTCTCCAATAATTTCCAATGCTTTAGGACGGCTCATTAACAGCGGGTCTAAATCAATTAAATAATATACACTATTAAAAAAACTCGAGCACTTGTAACTATTATACTATAAATTATTTCAAACCCAAATCACAAAAAGAATACACTTTCAACTACATATAGGTAATATTTAAAAAACTATATTGTCATCTTCAGCGCTAAACAAAGGCTAACCATTAGACAGTATATACACTCATATATATATAGTTTTGATGACTATAGTATGGATACATACTGTATATGATGTCTGATGGTTAATCTTTGATTAGTGTTGAAAATAACATTATAGTTATTAAAATATATATACAGTTAAAAGTGCATTATTTTTGTGATTTGGATTTATAATAATTTTTAATATATTATATTAGCATTATATTATAATGCCTGTATTTCAATGACATGAAAAATTTCCTTGTTATATAGCGCTTTATATTTTATAGTATATTTAATTATGGATAACATTGTTAGTGTTGGTAGATAGAAATTTTCTTTGATCAAAGCATACACTATAGCTATAGATTTATAATTGTTTAATACACTATACATAAGGAGTAAATAATAACTGTCAACTATCCAATCTTATAATGTCACCGCACATAACTAAATAATTTATAAATCACATTACAAAAGAAAATTATCAACACTATAGATATACAAACCACTAAGTTATCTATATTAAGTTTAGTTTATGACACTATATAGAATACACAATTATCAAATTAATTTTATCCATTATACATTATACCATATACGTAATTATTGTAATTATCACTGTCATCAATAAATACATACCAACCCAACATTCTAGACGTGCACATGACTGTAATTTGAGATCATCCGGAGGATCTATGCCCACATTAGGACACATGATAAGTGCAACACCCATAGTCTTTAACTGAAAAAAATTAATGTAAGCCAAAAATATAAACATAAGTTATACATAACTAATATTTTAATACTGAAATAAATAAATTCTACCCCATGTAATTTTAATTTCTTGTAAATATTTTTAATGTTAAAATTTTATATAAAATATATAATATTGTAATAATTATTTTTATTTTAATAGGGCAAAAAACAGACAAAAAATTGTTTTAGTTAGAAATTCAATATCAATGTTCAATTCTAAGAAAAATGGAATATGTATCACCTTTTTACTAACATTATTCAACAAGTTAAGCACTTCATTGAATTCATTGAATCATTGGGTAGGGCTCGCTGTAACTGCCTATCTTACATGTATAAAAGTTTCTCACTTTACATGATAATTTACCTAACTGTAAATTGCATTTTTGATTTTTATTCAAAGTATTTAGGTGTTTATTTTTTGCATTGAAGACTACTGTGGAACCAAAATTTTAATATAGTGTTTAGTTTTTAATATATTTAAAAACCTATAGTAGTAATTTTTGTTTTGCACACCTGTACACAAAATTAGAAAAGATAGTGGCGGTAACCAATAACCATATGACTGGTCACACTCTTGACATCACGCATCTATTCGAAATATCTTAATATCTCCTAAAATCATTTTTTTTAAACATTGGATTTTCACCAAATTGTTTTTAATAGTTCTGACTACAATAATTTAATATTTAATAATGATTTGAAAAAAAATTGCTACGCTCTGTGCTCCTTTAATACATTTATATAAGCATTTTCAAGACTATTGAACATTTTTTTATTGACTATTGATTTATTTTGTTAAATATTATCAGTATAATTAAAATTATTGTTTATTGTGAAAGTTTAAAAAATATTTATATATCATTAAATATTTATTTATATGTTATATAAGATTAAAATGGGTGATTCACTTTTGCGTTCAAATCAATCTTCTTTCACTATATGTGATAACGTATATTTTCATTTACTGTAAAACAAAACTTACGATTTTTTTATTTTTAACCTTTAACCATTTTCGGGGCAGATTTAGAATAGGTATTTACTGGAATTTACCATTTAAAAAAATTATTTAACTCGTAATTTTATATATTGTGTAAATAATATATTTAAGTCATAAATATAATATCATATTCGATTATCAGACTAATGGTCTGTGTTTAAAATTTAAATAGATAATATCTATCTATATTCATATATAATTTCAAAAGTGTATTTATATTTTACTCTTTATATTAATTCAACAGTTTAATCAATTGATACAAAATTTTGCATAGATAGTCTTTTAGTAACATATTATATAATATTAAAAATTAGTTTAAACAATATTTTTAGGTATAGGTAGCTATATTTTATGTTATTAGTTTTTATATGTTAAAAGGTTTTAAAGGTACCTATTAAGTTATTCAACTAATTGTACTTTGAGAGTTTTTTTTACAAATTATACAAAAGAACACAGTGAGTTTCGGCCTGTTTTGGGTTTTATTGTTTTCAATACACCCTGAATAAACCCATTGAAGTTGGAGTTTTTCCACTATATAATAAAATAATATTGTGTCTTGAAACCCAAACAGCAGGTATATATACGTTCCCGGACACTGTGTAAGGATATATTTGTTTTAGTGTAATGTCTGGTAATCAATTAAATAGTGAATTTCTGGACAGTCAATATATTCCATGTTGACAATTATTATATTGTACATCTATTTTATATATTATTAATTATTATAGATACAAAAAAGTTTAACTTATTTTTGTCGATTTTGAGTTACTACTATAATATTTGTATATAGGTATAGTAGAACATTTTCTCTATTAACACACGTGTAGTATTTTTTGTTGGCTAAAAATACTAGGTAGGTATCATCTAGTTAAATTAAATAAAACATCTTAAAAAAATAAACCAGTGTCATAATTAAATTTAATAACATTATTTCTAAATTTCATAACTAACTTTTCATTGGTTAATTTCTCTGTTAATGGTTGCAAGTAACTAAACGTAAGTATCTTTATTTTATAAAACATAACTAAACAATATTTAGTATTTTTGGTCGACTAGAGTTACAACCTAAACATTTTCGTGGGTGGTAGAGAATATTTTTTACTAAATGTCTATACGAATATAATAGGTAGTAATTCAAAATCTACAAAAAAAATAAGATGACTTTTTTCATTTTGGATGTCGAATATATATTATCAGGTTATAATATTATAATAGTACATAGAATATAATAATTTGTGTTAATGCAAATGCACAGTCTGCGCACAGCAACTAGAAACACATTATACACCCATTGTCCGGGTTTCTAGACATCGTAATAATATTAATAAAATCCAAAAATTTGATTGGGAATTAAACAGAAATTAAACTTAAAATTCAATTTGAATGTTTTGTCTGTAGGTATTTCTACCATACACCAAAATAATAGTGGATCTATATAAATTATAGATACCTTGGCAATATTTTTAGGTATACTTTATAGGTATTATATATTTAAACAATACATAAAATATTTTGGTTGACGTATACAATTTTAAAAGTGGACGTAATATTTATTTAGTTTTACATCAAGCCCTTCATTGACTATATCAGTATGAAATAACAGTAGCTAGTATACAGTTTTCATATAATAATAATTTACATAAATACATGGTACAGCAATCAACGTTCATTGAAATAGACAACACCCCTACTGATATATATTATATACTAAATATATTGATGTATACCCGGTCTTTAATCCGCCAAGTCGAGTTGAAGACATCCTCGACACGTTCTGTGAGCCATCTTTTGGTGAAACACAATTGCCAGTCATGGGATTCTATTTTGTCATCCATTTATATAGCGACTGTGGTTATTGAATAGGTTCGTGGATAATACACGAAAACAATAACGGATCGCAATTCTTTTGTTTTAAATTGAAGAACAATACAATTTTAATTGAAACGCAATATAGATGAATATAGAATATACGCATTAATAATGCTTGACTTTGTGTATCATTGGATATTATCAGATCCTTTTTATCTCCAATCGAAATATAGGTAACACATAACCTCATTGATATTTTTGTAACTTCTTTGTGTTTCATATCACCGTTTTCGTAGTAAATTGTTTATTATTTTTTAACCACAAAAATTTCAAATGTATTATAAGGACAATGTTTATTTTATAGTTTTTCGTTTTCAAATCTTATTCGTATTTGTTTGTACTCTGTGTTTAATGTTTATACGGTCAACGTTTATTTTCAACGTGTATTCTTCAAATTATAAGTCCAGAAGAATCTGTAAGGTAAATATGTCTGTATTATTAATATTTGCAAGCTACAATTTTACAGGCTCCAAATAATTATATTTACGGTAATTATGTAGGTACGTTGTATTGTGGTCAAATAGAGCTGTGTGTCTAATGCTGCCCGCATAATCATAGACCAGAATCAGATTGGCCTTATGTCTTTGTAGTAATGTGGCCATTATTTACTAATAGCGTTGAAAATGTGAAAGGACTCAAATGTAGATATTAAATTAAATAAATTAAATTATTCCATATACTTTAAGGTAATATGATAATTTGGTACTTGTTACTTATCGAGATTACCATTGTAAATTTTAGTTTAAATATTTTTCTAGTGAGCTCGTTTTTTTTTGCTACGGGGTAAATATATATTTGAAAATTCCTCTCCCTTTAAGAACCTTATAAATATAATAATTTATTTTATACTGAATTGCACTAATTGTTCTAATAATCAACAAGTTATATTAAATCAATCTCATTTTAAGCTAATTTTACTGATAACTGTTTATATATGTATAGTATTTTATAGTTTTTGGATTTGTTTGAATAAAATAAATATTTTATCAAAATATTTCAAAAATTACTTTTTAATTACAATGGGTATCTAGTATAAAAACATATACTTAAGATTTTAAATGTATATTTAACTATTTTAGTGTATTAACATTAGAGTATTATGAATAGAATTTTAATTAATTGGAAAATGCATTAACTGATAACATATGATAATATGGAAAATATAAATGTTCTTAAAATTTTAATTTTAAATTTGGTCGGATAGTAAATGAAGAAAACGTGAAGAAATTTTAAATATAGGTGGAGTACTCGCCCAGATTGCACAATCTATCACTGTCACTGATGATTATTAAAATGCAATTGCATTTAGAACCCCAAATTTATTAAAATTATAGAATATTACATAGAAATTAATTATTAGATATAATAATAATTTTACTTATTATACTCATTTGTTTTTTATATTACCAGAATAAAATTCTAGCACCTGAATATCATTAATAAAAACTAGCAGTTCGATACTGAGGTAGTCATATTCACTTAAAAATACCAATAATTTTTATTTTTTATCATATCTTAGTTATGAAATTATGATGTGTACCTATAGAAGATAGGTCATGTATGGAAACTATTTATCTTTTATAGTTTATACATCCTGGGAATCAGAAGTGATATATTCGAAAATACTCTACATTACATCTTAGATTTTCCCTATAGGTACATCCTTCGTATAAATTATAATATAATGTTTTACTATCTATGTTTACACTTATTTGAAAAATGAACTAATTAATTTTAAGTACCTACCTAAAATTAACTCTAAAATCAAAAAATTTCAATTCAAATAATGTAAAAATTAAAATCCCCGAGTCTAATTTTTATTTAAGTAGCTAAATGTAGTTGAGTATAAAACTACTGTTGTTTATTAGTCCTTATGCTAATATTTTAATTTTATTTTAAACATATCTGTATGTCAATATCAAGCAATTTATTTGTGAAACTTACTGCTTCATTAAAATATAATAATATGTTATAGGTACTATAGAAAATTGTTTATTAGTGAGTGAATAATGATAATCATGTTATTATGACATAGGTATACCAATTGTTTTATAATGTATGATTCCTAATGTTTTTTTTAAAATGTCCAAGCCCGGTTCTTACAATGTCCCATAAAGTTTCTGTTAGAGCTGACTGGCGGTTATTCTGATATTTTAAGGATAGTCAGTTCTTACAAACCATGGTTAAGTAAGTCTCCGTTAAGTTTCCGTAAACTAGATAGTTTAGGGTAAGATTTTTAACCGACAGAATTCTATTGGTTATCATTCTGTTAAACCACAATCTACGGGTTATGCTGTGTTATCAATACAAACATTCCATAAACCACGGTGTAGAGAAGATTAGGTGATAACACTCGGGTTACAAAGTGGCGCTTTTTTAATGGTACTTTTTAGTTCAAATAAATTCGACCAGTAGCACTCATTAATCAGAGATTTGCTACAAAGTAAATTAAACCATAGTCTATAAAAGCAAAATCGTAACATTGTGTTTGACTACATTATAATATATATATAGATATGGCCTTAAAATAGAGAAAATAGAATAAGGTGGTATAGGCATATTGCCAGAACCTAAAAAAAGATTGTTAAGAGTAATTGATAATACATAGAATGCTGATGTGGAGGAGTATTTAACTGTTGGTCAAAACCAAATAGCAGAGAGGATGTAAGGGAGAAGAAAAAGAACCATAATATTATCTATCTAAAATAAAAGTAAGTATTACCTATTACTTGAATATTATAGACTATAATAAAAGAACACCAATATATTTATACTATTAGTATATTAAGTTTTAATAAAAGACATCCATATACAGGTTCAGTATACTTATTTTATATTTTAACGCATAGATAAATCATTACATTCAAAAAATGGTTTTAAACAAAGTTTGGAATAATACTATTTTCCGATTTATAACAGTTTTTCATTAATTTTCCAAAACACAAAAATGACCGTTTTAAAATACAAATCAAAATTAATTATCTTAAAAATGTATGTAAAAATAGTTGGACAAGAAGACAAAGGAGAAGAATTTTGAATAATTTGACATGGTTTTTAAGAAATTGCAAAATTTCAAGAATTCCAATGTATTCAATTTTAGGTACTTATTGTGTAATAATAAATTAAAATTATTTTAACTACGTTTAAATATATATAACTTCTCTTGGTACCAAATATAAAAAATTTGCTATTAGAATAAATTATATTAAATACATTCCTTGCTACATTTAGAATTTAATATTAAACAATTAAAATAAATATACAAACAATTTATATTATAATATTTTGTATCATTGACAAACATGTACCTACTATCTATATCACAGAATATAATATTCTGTGCCTATATTAATAATAATCGAAAATATTTATATATATATATATATATATATACAATTACAATTATATTGAACTGCTAAATGCATGGGACAGAAAAATCCCATGAAAAGATGAAAAAAAAGAAAATATGTTAAGCTCAAGAAAATTATTTAATGGCACAGATATATAAATATTAACTATGTTACTATATATATATAATATATATATCTGTAATTACTAATTAAAGAAGAAATTACCCAGATAATTTCTAATATAATTGATATTCTTGCAACGTCTCAATTTTGAGAGTAGGAACATATTATCTATGTTGTGATTAAAAATTTAAATACAATAGAAAATATAAATAAAATATTGCATGAAATAATATTATTTAAAATTTATTTATATACAATTAAAATTAAACTACCGATGGAATTTATTTGAACTACAAAAGTGCCGTCAAGAACAGCGTCTACTTTTCTATTATACAGGTCTAGTGTTAAAACCTAATCTTCTCTACATCATGCCGTAAACATTCATTATCGTTCGTGCTTTTGATTATAATTTTCGCCGACAATTTTGTGTTTGGAATTTTTGATATAAATTGTGTATATCCTATAAAAATTACTAAGGCTGTGTGTAATTCTTTATTACTTGGCGTAGAAGATTTCTTCGATTTTGAAAGCGTTATAACAGATTTCAATGTAGCCGTTCGAAAACGTAAAACTTAGGAAAAACTACTTTGAATTTTTCGACAAAGAGGAGTTTGTTAAAAGATTTCATTGTGGATGTGTAATTATATGGTCTTCTACACAAACTTGTTGAGTTGCGTCCATTTTCTTCTTAAAGAAATAAACTATTTTTCATTAATTTTTAGAAATGGACCAAAAATTGTCATCGCACCAATTTTATTCGGTGCCTTCCACACAATCAGGTGCTAGATGTCTCATATGTTTTAAGACTCAATCAATTTTATTAATCGGTATATGTGATCGTCCTATATGTTACAAATGTTCAACTACTACGTGAGTGCTTTGTGATCAAAAAGAATGTCCAATGTGCAGCTATATCAAGACTAAGGTTTTAAGTATAATTTACCATAAATGTTTACTATCATGTTGTATGCTAACCATCACAACTATATTTATAATTATTTTATGTTTTACTAATTAATATAATTTATAAGTCTTATTAGTCATAATTATAGAAATATATTGTAATTTTAATACATATAATTTATAAATTATGATTATGTAAGATAAATAGTATCTATTTAACATGATTGTGTACTATAACATACATTTGTATGTTAATAATTATTTTATATATAAATATAAATTATATGTATTAATTTTAATTTATTATACATAATATAGATTATGTTAATATTATTCATAATCTGATATTTCCTATAACACATCTGGGTAATTTTTTTAATATAAAATGCTCATTAATTGGAAAAGTTTTTACATTTTAAAGATTTTTAAGAAGATTTTATTTTTAGAGACTTTAATATATTTATAAAAATTTTAGTAGTCTTAAAATTTTCACTTTTTCCAATGAACCCTAATTACTATCAACTTCTGATTTTTAAATGGCAATTTTTGTTTTTAATACCAGAAATATATTGAGAAATAAAAAAAATCGATTTAGTGTTTAATTTTAAGTGATTATATAGCTTCCATAACTTCTACAAAATAAAAACTATAAATAGGTACTAACATTAATTTAAAAAGTATCTGGATATATTAATGAAATTTAGAAATAGGGGTCACCATTTAAAAATAAAAAGTTGATAGTTCATTAGCATACATCAGAAAGGGTGAACATTTTATGACTAGTAAAATATTCATTAGGATAGTTAAAAAAGTTAAAAAGTTGCAAAAATATAATATAATATAAAAATATAATAGGAGCGCAATTCTGTTGAAATTCAAGTAAGATTTTACCAATATTATATTATGTATATTATAGTCTATTATAATGATATACACATATTATAACTATGTTGTGTATTCGGCCTGTATATATATATGTTATTTAGTATATAATATCTATATGTATAGTGTATATATATGCACATGTGTGCATATACGCACGCCTGTATATGCTTATGTCGCACTTTTATAATTTATACCGATTATAAAAACCGAAATTTTCTTTGTGATAGCCAGTCTCGCTCGCGGGAGGTACCTGCAAGGAACCTCTTGGGGCGAAGATTTTTATGTGTGTAATTGCGTTCTATATGTTTTTGATTTGTATTAAAAGTGTTCTATACTAAGTTTTATTTTATGTTAGCCTGCAAACCTCTGAGAGTGTGATCGCTCCTGGGAGTGTGTTTTTGAGGATAATAAATCCAGTGTTAAAACTTATTCTTAAACATTAAAGTACGTTATATTCATTTGTGTTGTCGCATACGTCAAAGTTTACATTGACGTATACGACAACTATTAATAAAAAAAAAAAAATAACTTAATTTGTATCATTGTTATTATACTTATTAGAATTGAAGAATTTAGAAATTTTAATATATTTATAGAATAGCCTACAAAGCTTTATTGAGTCAATATTTATTTTGTTTGACAGGTATAGCTGCAGTTTACTTTTATTCCAAAGGTAGTTATCAACGTGCGACTGGCGATCATTTTGATTTAAATATTAGTCAGCCATCAGTAAGTAGGCTGATACATCAATAAGCTGTTTAGAAAATGGGTAACATTTACTATGACAAATTTAGAAAGAAATGAAGCTCGTGAAGAATTTAAGGATACACTATAGCCATTTGAAGGTGCCATTGGTGCTATCGATTGTACTTTTATAAATATTCTTGTCCCACGAAGAAGTGTATGTAAACCATCATGGGAATCACTCAAGCAGTTCAAGCAGTTCGTAGAAATGTTTTAATATTTTTTTTATATTATTTATACTTAATTGTATTATTATATTCTTGATAAATTCATTTTTTAGGTAGTTAGCTCAAATCTAAAAATCCTAAATATAAATACTAGATATCCAGGAGCCAGGAACGATTCCCATCTATGGAGCACTTTACCTATTCGATGGGCAATGAAATATCAATACAATCAGGGCGAACGTTATACTTGGCTTATTGGCAGGGTTCGGGACTTATAGCACTTAAAAACACAATAATAAGCGCTAAAATATGCACTTAAAAACCCTAGAATATGCACAAAAAATGAAAAAATATGCATTTAATATATTTATTATTTTATTAGTAC
>JAIPRL010008523.1:0-20082 GCA_025469235.1 Pemphigus obesinymphae | reverse complement strand
ACAAATTGACAGTTGAAATATCAGTGTAGCCATATTTAAAGAATATTGGGAATTCTTGTTACATTGGTATGCCGCTTGTCTTAAACGTTGTATCAGATCTGTCCTATGGAGTTACACCCCCCTGATAGGTACTTTATTTATCATTCCTTGAAACGTATATTGCTGTATATAGTTGGCTTATGAATCATTAAGAATTTTTGCACCCTCATTAGTTTTTACCAAGTGCCGCCTATGAATACGTGTATATACACTATATACAGAGAGAGAGACAGAGAAAGAGAGTAATAGCGTTTGCGGTTCTATTCAGCTCCGGTTCAACCTATATATATATATATATATATGTATGTATCAGAGAGCCAAACGATCCGAAAACTTCCGAGTATTATAGGCACTATACCGCTCGAGGAATTTCGAGGGGAAGCGTCCGCGCTGAAAGTGACTTGTTCGCCCCCTCCCCCGCCGAACAAACAAACGGGGGGAAAAAAAAATAATACACCCCCCCCCCACCCCACCCGCGCGACCAACCCTCGATGATTAATATATCGCGCGCGCGTGTATACGAAAAATAATTACTCGCCCGAAACTTTCGCGTGCGCGTTCTAACCCCTTTTGGAAAAGCACCTCCCCACCCACACCACTCGCGCGGGAGACGTGAACGTAATTATTATTATATTATTAACTATATATATATATATATATATATATATATGTATTAGGTATGTATTATTGTGTATACAAGAGTATCGAGAATGATGTATAAAAAATCGATTTTCCAATATCGCGGTTCGGTAATATTCGCAAATCGATAAGAAAAAAATCACGTCAGTCCAGTGGGCATTCCCTGCACAGGAACAAAATTCAGAGTGTATACCCGCATGATTTTTATACCGCGGTATACACATTCGATTACCGCGCATTACCGTATATTTAAAAATGAAAAAGAATTTCTTTAATCCAGCTTTTTAATAGTATAATAATTTTCAATCGTACATTTCACATGAATCGTTCACACTTTTGTCCTTTTGTTCTTTTATTCTTCAGTATTTCTCAAGGGCAGTGCTCGAATTGATGGGGGACTGAGTACCTCAACTAATTTTTCAAAAATTTCAGCGTACTTCTACTACTTTCAGTTAAAGAGAGATGCAGAAGAAATTTGTTGTCGAAAGAGAATTAAATTAAAATATGAAAAACAACATTAGGTACTTACCTATACTTACCATAATTTATGAAACTATTTAAATAAATACATTTGATTATCTATTTGGCCGACCACAAATAATTGGGAGAGAAGGCGATTATTTGTTAAATGTAATGTAAGATATCTATTTTAAGACTAAAATATAGTTTTATATAATGAGAGATGAATGGGTGGGGGGGGCATAGTCCTCCACGCTACAACAAGGTATAAAAATTGATTTGGACTCTCTTTTGCTTAAAAGTAAATAGAGTCCTCTTACTTTTATTTCGTCAATTCGAGTACTGCTCAAGGGTCGATCCTTCAAAATTGTATTTACAATTTAAAATTCAAATCTAGGCCATTTTATATTTCAATTATTATAAAGGAAATATTACATAAATATAGGTCTATAGATATACTTCTTTCAGTAACACCAGTTATATATTATATAAACCGAGCCTGGTCACTCAGACATATTGGAAAATATCCCCCGATTTGCTGTGAAACACCGCAAGTCGAGTAAGTAACAAGTTAAATTAAATACGGTTTAATAGTGTACAATAATTGTAATTTAAATAAAAGTGTGCGATATTGAAATATAAAAGTTTGCGGTATTGAACGACGAACTTTTTTTGTGTTGCACTTTTTTAATACATTGATATATTGATTTAAATCTAATTTCAATAAATATTAAGTCCATTATCAATATTCATGTCGTAAATTTAATAAGCTAGACAGATAAATTGACCTATTATCGCATTTTTTTTTTTTTTTTTTTTTTAATTAAAATGCCCGGCATGATAAGTTCTACCAAGCCTTTATTTTCTGGGCCCGACATTGGATATCACAAGTTATTTTTCACGTTTAAAGTTCCCAATCCAAATTGCGTGTTGGTACCTAAAATTAAAATACAAATTGAAAAAAGTACAATATTTCCTATATGTTTATAACATAATGTGAAACTTTATCATTATAAAGTGAGGAACTTTAAATGTTATTTATATATTGTATACCTACTTATTAGATATTAACGTTGTAAGTATACCTACTATCATTGTTATCATTATATTATAATTTTGCAAATGAATTTGGACTTAAGTCGGTTAATAAATAAATAATATACCTATTATATAATCATATCATATATAATAAAAGTCCGATTGTTATTATATAGCTTACGTGCTCTAACGTATATACTCTACGCCGTTACTGATTTTATTATATTATTATCATATTATATCGTAATTTATGGGTACAATTGTACAAAAACGTTGTTAAAAAAAAAGCTGATTGGCGCCGCGTACGACGGAGGTATGTATTCAAATTAAAAATAAATTAAAAAACCTCTCCCTCATCTACAGTCCTCGACATCGATGATTAATGTATGATTTTTTAAAAATAATTGCTCGCCCAAAACTTCCATATGATTGTACCCACTAACCCTTTTTGGGAAGGGCCACCCCCACACATAACGCCATCATGACGCGAGGAGCGGCCGCGTGATATACACTATACTACACGAATACTTATGTACCTACTCGTAATTATCGTTAATTTCGTTTTTCGCCTACTACCTCCTTTCCCCCTGCACAAGTGGTAAACGATATACGACCAAATTCAGTTTTATAGTTACTGTTTTCTCTTTTTTTTTTTTTTTTTTTTTTTTGTCATACTTAAGTAGTCTAATTGTTTCTCGTCCGTTGTTGTCAATGATATATATATATATATATATATACACCGATATAATTTGTATTATAATGACCGTCAAAAGTCAAATTCGAGCGTACATAATTGTTTTGCTAATCATTACTATATTATATGTATTATAATATAATAACTGACAGTTGACACGATATAAGTGAGAGGCAGTGAGAGTATAGACCAGCCCCTATTTTTCATAAAGATTCGTACTACACATTTTTTAATGCGAGTACAGTCATACAGTGTTGTGGGGGGGCAAAGCCCACCACACCCCCCTCTAACAAACTTCTATGATTATACTATATTAAATACAATGTCAGCAAATACAAATTTTTCTTTTTTTAGTAATATTATTATTATATTATATTTTATAGACTGAAAATATACTCATATCTAGGGTATAAATCTGAAAACAATTAACAAATTATTTATTTTAATGTGGGATATATAATTTAAAATTTCATAAATACATCATTAATAGATAAGTCCTCATCACCTTAATCTGGCTTCCTCAAAAACACCTTCATACCACTCTTGCTGTTTTGCAAGAGGATGAACTTTATTATGTATCTAGTAGGTACACACTTCTCGAATCCGTAGTGCACACTATCAATTTCGGATTACACACTTTGTGTCGGGGTTCACTAAAAAATAGGGCCTGGTATAGACTCAACTATAGGTGGTTGTTTGAGAGGGTTTAGCACGTCTAAAAAAAAAAAAATGAATTTTAAATTTTAATATTTTTAAGTATATGCCCAATTCCCATATTATATAGGCCCTCGTCAGCGGTCGAAAAATAGACGAAAGGATGCTTTCAGGCTTTTAAGAAATGAGCGTCCCCCCCAATCTGTATAACTCGTAAACTGTAAAATATAATTAGTGGGGGACAGATACATAAAGTTGTAAAATATTTCAGTAAAAATATTTGAATAAAAGTGTTTAAACACTTTTTGTGGTATCGAATACTTTTTTAAATAAATTTTTATAATTTAATGACGATAGCAATTTAAATATATTTTTTGTATCGAATACTTGTTTTATTAAATACTTTTTCTATTGAATTTTTTACCAAAAACGTTTAACGATAGAACTATAGAACCATATTTTATTTATAACTATAATATAGGTAGGTATTTATAGTTTTATTTTTTGTTGATTTCAATATCTGAATGATATTAGATATTTGGAAATAGTAATTCCATTTTTATATCAATAGTAACATTAAAAAATATATATATATATATTAGTTATGCAAAAATAATGGGGATAATTATTTAAAATTTTCAAGTATTTTTTAAAGTATTTTAAATAATTTTGTACAACTGTATGCAGATACAAGTATACACTATTTTAATGTATCTAGATACTGTACTTAAAATTAAATATATAATTATACAACATATTTTCCCCAAATCTACTTTTTATATCATATATACCTATTGATTATCATTAACTATATAAGATAAATATATTCCGAGCCTGAAACGAGATTTCTTGGTCCAATAATAAAGCATGCACATAACTAGGTAATGAAAAACATTCTATATCATATAATATACAATAAAAATTGTAGACTGTAATTTGTAAAAACGATGAATATTGAACAATTATTTTAAAATATAGGTAAGTATATATGACGGAATTCAGACCTCCCTCTAAGTAGAAATTTTTTCGAACGCACGTTCTAACATGATACTCTATACAGTGGCGTACACAGGAATTTTCTATCCTGAGAGGGGAGGGGGGGTGAATATATTTTTTACAAAGTTCACTTCCAACCTCGAATCATTACTGCAGTTTACCAACTAACACTAATACAATAATGTAAAAATAGAACATGTCATTATCGTCAAAATAAAATATAATTGATAAAAACTATTTTCATTACAAAAACACTATATAAAGGCGAAAAAATCTAAAAAAAAAAAAAAAAAAGGTCAAGGGCAAGGGGGGATCTAGGGATCTATCCCCCATATCCTTCGTCGAAAGTTTTTAAAACGTACAATATGTAACAATATGCGGTCAAAAGTAAAGTAGTGATGGTTACGTGCATACCCGTCCGCGCGTATATACGCTCGTCACGATTTATCATCGATTCGTTATCAATCGATTAATATTATCGTATTTATTATCAATCATCCAAAGTGCGGTGGAAAAACGTTAATACCGTGATTTCGGTATAGGACAATAAAATTACATAGGTACCTACCTACCTACATCTCTACCTGTACGAAATACACGCGTATATAATATATATTTGTACTTGACTCGCCGGCCGCGCGGTCGCTTTGGGCGCGTTCAATATTATTACTAATCACGTTCGGAGTGTGCAGCTCGGCCTCGATAAGCCCTGCAGGTTAAGAACGCTGCACGTTAAATTTAATGATATTTCCATTTTAATTACGTCGTCGGCAATAAGTTCGGGACTTAATAATAATTATTCTATTATGTTGTACGTACACATTGCCAAGGCGATTTTTAATTCGTCGTTTTAATCGAAACGAATTCCTCGTTTAGCACACGGCCGACCGACCGACCGACCGACCGACCGGCAATATAATAATAATAATATTATAATGCGCGAATAATAAAATCACCTTTCGTCAGAATATTTCGGTAAATTTCAACGATAAAAACCGCGGACTTTGTGCTGCAGTTATTAATTAAATATTAACGAATCGCGTATAACATATTTATTTATTTTTTTTAATTTTTCGTATACTCTTATTTTTTTTTTTTTTTTTTTTTTTTTTTTACGGACGATTAATCGTAAATTGTTCCCGAAATAATCATAATAAATATCCTTGGACCTTGTATAAAAAAAAATCCATTACTATTCGTGTAATATTAATAAAAAAAAAAACACGTATTTTTTCTATAAATACGTATAATATATATTATAATATACGAGAAAACGTATTTTCTTTTTTAATAAAATTTTTATTAAACGAATTTCGATCGTTTTGTTTTTACGACGCGATTAATTCAATGAGCGTATATATATGTATATAATATATATCTATGATATATTATATTAAGTTGAAGTGTTGCTGCTTTTATAGAACAAGGAAAATAATATATATAATATGGTACCTATAATATTTTTTAACATAAAAATAAAATGCTTGAATATTGTATAATTATTTCATATACCTACCTATGCTATATTTTATATACTCTATAAATCATAAAAATATTACTAAAAAAATGATCAATAATAATCTAAACGATTATTCAATTATTATTTTCACGTACAGTGGCGTATTGAGGAGGGTTCCAGGAGTACTGGACCCTCCCTCAGAACCGAAAAATATTGATTTTAAAAACTTGAATACCTACCTGTAATTTATTTTTATAGATGGACATTTTTAAAACAATTATAAACGCAGATAGAGTTTGAAGACTTGAAAAAGTAAATAATAATATACCCTAAAAATGAATATTTTAAAATACGTCACTATTCCCGTATAGGTATATAAAATAATTTTACCGTCCTTTATTTATGTGGAAAGAAAGTTTTCAGGGGGTCGTGATACCCCATCATCTCCTATTCCCGAAACTATACGCCATTGGTTATTAATTGTTATTAATTCTGTAAATACAAATCTACTTCAATTGGCAAACAATATAATAATAACGAAAAATAATCTCCCGAAATAATAGATGGGTATTATGTCAATATCGTATTATTATTGATTGATCGAGTACGCTTTTCTCCCTCTAAAATAAAAATGAAAATAAAAAATAGAAAACATCATCCATTAAATAACATAATATAATAGATTACAATTGAAAACCATGGCCCCAAGACAAATTAGTGATTCACCAATGTATAAAAAAAAAACAATTACCTACTACTCGATTTTCGTACACGATGTTTGCGAAATCTATAAACTTTCTCCCTTTGTTTTTTTTTATTATTATTATTTTTATCATTAATATTTTTTTTTTTTATATGAATGCCCAATTGACAGTTTACAATGATGAATAACCAAACCTATTGATTTTTTATTATTATTTAGAATAATTCGCATAGCTACGTCCTCAATAACTACAGTCAAATTTATTGAAGTGTTGTGACCAACATTTAATTTTTACTTTAAAAACTCGAAAATTTGGAAAAATACATTTATATGATAAATTGTATGATTTAATAATTTTAAAGTTTAATTATATAATAATAATAATAATAATAATAATTTTATGTGATAAATAATTTACTTAAGTTCTAACGTTTTCTTCAAAATTCAAACAATCGACTACCGGTTGTTTAACCGTTGAACGCAAATTATTATTATGCATAACTATACGGAAAAACCGACGTAAAGTTATAATATGGATACAACTTTGGCGGTGTACCCATTTTATATAGTAATATTCAAAAAATGAATTTTTAACAATTGTGGTGACTATTTCAAAAAATTCAAATTTCTATAATGCCCCCCCCCCCAATATTTGCATTCCATACATCGAAAATCATCAATCTATCAAATAATATTGTTTCTATGACTATCTAAACGCTAAAATAATATTATTGATAATTCATATTCATATTCATATATACAATAGAAATATATTAGCCGAAAACATAATGATATACCTATAGGTACTATATATAGTTCAATTAAATATATCATATCATATCATTAGCAATTACCAATGTGCTAATAATGTGCTAACGACTAAAAATAACTAATCATTGATCATATTCATATATAACATTTCAATATATAAAGAGAAGCCAAATCAAAAAAGTTTCAATAGTTTCCTATCTACAAACTGCAGTGGGTTGCAGTGACCAATGTGAACGTATCAAAAATATGATGTCCTGGTTTTATTATTGTAATTATATAACACTGATAAATATAGGTAGTACTACAATATTAGTAAATACACGATTGATTTACATTTATCCCATATATTTCGTTGAAAGAATCATCACGAACATTCATCTGCGTGAAGAAGTTATTAAACTTTAAAATAATATAATGATTGATTTAGGGATTTTTGACTTTCCCGAGAAGTTAAGAGAATAAACGGGTTAATTCTTCAATCTTCCATACGTACCTCGACGAATTGAACGATTTCGGTTCTGTTTCGTTTTTCCTATTCTAAAACTGTCAACTAAATTCGACTCTTGAAACAGCCTTTAATCATTATTCATACAGACCCGAGTACGCGGGTTAGCCTCGCCCCTAAAGTAAAATATAAAAATGAAAATTGTAAAAATACCAGTTCTCACGGACGGGGCCCTCTTATATAATCAGAATAATATTGGTGTACGGCCCAGTCACGTGATACGTCAAATAGCACCACTATTGCTGATAACACGTTCCGAGTTAGTTAACGAATGCTCGCGGTGAATACGACGGAAAGTCGGTCGTCGGTCGGTCGGTCGGTAGGTCGGTCGATCGGTGTAATTATACCTTTATAATTTATGTTTATATACGCACGTAATTATTTATCTACGAAATCGAAAATTTGGTTAATGGATGTAATATTGTGCGCGCGCGTGTAATAAATAATCTAGTCGGATGTACATTTTTAATGGAACCGGAAAAACGCGTATTATTAGATAGGTACCTAAAAATACCTGAAACGAATATCCATATTTTTTCTCGTTGTTGTTATTATTATATTAACATTATATGTTTTCATATTATATGTTTAATATATATGTTTATATTGCGGCCGGTAGACATCCTCAAGGGTGTCAGGCTGATAGCGTTTTACGGATGAAAATTAATTCAAAAACAATTTTACCCGCCAATGTATAATAATATATTGTCGAGTGTACACATACCGTATCGGGGTCGGATTACTATTTTTTTTTTTTTTTTTTAACATAATAATATTATTATAATGAACTTTCGAGAACGCGCGATGACTTCGATATAATGAAAGACTTGTTCGTATATAGCCATATATTTATTACTTTTTTATTACTTTTATGATTATTATATACTTTTAAATTTAAATTTCAACCGTTGAAAGTTGAAACCGTTATCGGCCGAACAATAAACGTCATGCAAATGTTGAGTTATTCCAAACGAATTAACTTTTAAACTATCCGGGGCAGTGCATTCCTGTGAAACGATAAAGTAAAATAAAAAAACAATCATATCATTACGATAATATATATAGTTTTTAGGACGACATTCGCCGGTTTTTATGTTTTCGAACGACGACGACTTGGTCTGTGCGTTTTACGACGAACAAGATCAAATCGATATGTATCGCGTTCGCGGAAATGATCGATATGAACGTTTCGAACGCAGAACGGACGGATATGGATCTATATATAGTAATGGGAAAAGGAGAAGGCTAAAGACACAAAATAAATACCTATACTTTAGATTCCAAAAAAATACGACAATCGAGAAATGAGTCATTCCACAATTAGTAGTTGTTTTTATTTTTTTAATTATAAGATCATTTTTCCAGATAAAAGGTGTACTCACTCTAATATGTTTATACATCGGAAATTTGATACATACATTGATAGGTATTAAAAGAAGAACATTTTAGATTTTTAACAAAGTCATTTTAATACATATCATATAAGGTCAATAAACATCGATAGTTATTTTATTGTAATTCAAAAAGTACTGAATAATATTATATAACTATGTATAAATATTGTCATTTTCGCAGATAATTATTTATTTTAGTATTATTTACTCATATATACATATATGTACACGAAATAAATAAATTTTTCGTGTTGACTAATTTTGAATTAAGTACACAATTTTAAAAATCTCAAATAGGTATATATATTTTTAACGAAATTTACAATTTTCACTTTGTACCTGTCTATTTTTTTAAACTATTGTATTTAAATGAAATCGACAATTGGACAAAAGGACAATTATTTGTTTAAAGTGTTTCAAGTTTGAAAACACCGACGTTAAGCTAAAGAAATTAAGGAATTGCATTTAATGGGATGTGTTTAGTCCCCAAAGACCTATATCCGTCTCTTTACATCCGTCCCAATACGGTAGCGTTGGTAGAATGTTAAAAATGGCCGACACCGTCGTTTTGCGGGAACGCGAAGAGGAAGAAAAGATATTTTTTTTTTTTTAAATAAAAAGTGCAAAACACAACGACAATGTTATTTCGTTTCCCGTTTCCGGTGTTTTGTAACGAACAAAAGTATATATATATATATATACAGAAAAAAAAAAACACAAGAACAACGACGTTTCGGTTTGTTTAAAACACGTCCCTCGTTCGTACGTTCTCTCGGAGTTCTGCGTTTGGGAATACCCAAAACTGACCCCTGCCGGCTTTTTTTTTAAAATCCCTTACATCCCCCGGTCGCATCGTCACGCGAAACCAACGGTTTAACTATTCGGTTTCGGTCCGTTGTGCATGTACTACGTACTTAAATGTAAATAAGTCTAAAACGTTTGCAGGGACTGCTGCAGCGGGAGCGAGTGCAGATGAAGGGACGGGTGGTGGCTTTTAAGCCCTCGGCGCAGATTTACTTTCGAACGACCGACATTCCTGGTGCACACGCATGGCAGTAAAAACTTTGAAACTCGTATTATCTCTCTCTCTCTCTCTCTCTATATATATATATAAAAGGGATTATTTAAAATCGTATAACTACGTTGCTTTGCATAAATATACACATTATTCCGTCACGTAACAGCTGATACAATTATTATTATTATTATTTTTATAATTATTATTGCTGTTAATAAACTATCATTAATAACGCAATAATCGTTGTAACGATAATAATGATAACGATTAAAATCCACACGCATAATAATAATACATAGGTATATATATATATATACATAGGTTCCACGCCGAACGAAATATTCGCCTCCGCCGCCTCTGCTACTGCTATTCTATCCTCTCTCTCTGTGTGTGTGTGAAATATTTATATACATTACATACAACGTGTGTCGCGACTGCTGTGCATTGTTACGATTGTTATAAAAAAAATTGTGCAATTTATAATATTATACATATGGCCCCATATGGATAGACTGGGTGGAGTGTTGGTCCTGGGGCCTCCAAGCCGACAGGAACATAATAAATATCCAGTGCGTGCGGTGTCACCGTCATTTTTCAAAATGCACATAACGGTTAGGTATACGAGTGTAAGACTTCAACGACTTAATAATTAATGGGGAAAGTTCAAAGCACACGGTTGAACGAGAACGGTAAGAAAAATACGTAAAGTGATATTGTATTAAGTTCCACTATATAAACACCATGGATGTACCGCAACAGATTACGATCGAGGTAATTATCCCAAAGTGGAAGGGGGGGGGGGAGAACGCAACACAAGAGCAGGTAAACTGAGGGGAATTAGCATTTATTGTTATCGTTATATTTTTATAACTGAAAAATACTAATACTGATATGTTTTTTACATTTTTATTATTATTTATTACATAATTACACTTAATGTTAGAATTAAAATTATATATTGGTGGAAGATATAAATTATACTCTAGAAAAACAATTATTGACTTTACTCTTTAATATTTCATTCAGGATCAACGATAATATGGGAGGTGCCTATATACTGGCCTATCTATTCTGTATTGTCTATATACGAAACACACCACAGTGTTGGAGATTCGAAGCTAACTTTTACCATGCCTAATCGAGGGGGCGCCCCTTGAGTGGCAGAGCCGTCCCGAAGAAAGATTTTTTTTTGGGGGGGGGGGGGGGTGAAAATGTGTAAAAAAAAAAAATTATATAATATTTCTCTTCAAAACATAAAATAAGCAAAAAAAAAAAAAAAAGTAATCAACTTTCTTCCCATTTTTCCGACTACAATATACTCTAATAATTTATATTTTGCCGACTTAAAATTTCAAAATACTTCATAAACGTGAATGAATAACCAAAAAACAGGGTATCGACTTTTTCTACTATATTTGCCAACAGGACTTAATTTTGCCGACTTCTTTCCGAGATGGGTGGGTGAGACACCCCCACGCCCCCCTCGGGACCACCCTGTTGAGGGGTACAATACTGTGGCATATTTTGAAAAAAATAAGATTACCGATTGCGATATTTGTTTCTAACTAGGTATTCCCGGTATTTTTCGGGGAGGGGAAAATGGTCGATGACGGCGATTAAAACGCTACAACTATATTATACATAGTATAGACGAACTTTTGCAGACGCTGCGGTACCTACCTAGTTTGTGGTTATAGTAAAAATGGTCATGAGAATATAATATTACGCGATATATCATCGTGTCTTAATACAGTATACTCTTAACACGGTATATATTTTCTGTTTCTGTTTCTGTTTTTTTGGCGATACCCGACGTTGAAAAAAAAAAAAAAAATGTAAATCCCGTACACATTTCGTACATATATATATATATATGTATGGACGTTATATATGTACGTGTATATATAGTCAACAATGAATATTTAATTAAACTCGTAAAACACGTTCGTGATGGATCCACGCACACACATTGTACCGGTGCGGCGCTGTGCGAGCCGCTTCAAAGTCCCCTCGGAATATGTAATATATGTACGTGCGTACATATACATTATATGTGTATTGTTTGTATACACACACACACACTGCTGCTGCTACACATATACGTAAAATCCACGTGTGAACTCTAAAATGTTGTATATAATATATATATATATATATATGCCTATATCCGTAAAAGGTTTGATTAGAAATCGTCTGTAAGGATCCAAAAGACAGACACAGAGAGAAAGAGAGAGATCTAAAGGAATGTGGGATAACTGGACGAACGAAACGCATTAATTACTACAGTGCAGTGGCGTACGCAGGATTTTTCAACGGGGAGGGCTTGAAAATAAATCAGTAATCAGTAGACACGAGATTTTGGCGTGAAAAAATAAAATAGATGCTATTTGAGTGTTATGATAAAATTGGTAGTGTTAACAATATATATATATATATATATATATATATATTATAATGTATATTTATAATATAATATATATATATATATAGTGGCGTATTTATGGAGAGGGGGTCCAGGGGTACCGAAAATTCGTGTAAATATCATTAAATTAATGATTGGTTTTCAATATATATTTACACCCACCCACCAAAAAAAAAAAAAAAGTTGAAAATACGGCACTGTATATATTATAACATTGATAATATATGAAACATAAAAATAGTAGAATTATACTGGCAATGCGGGAGGGGAGAGCGCTTCAGCCCCTTAGCCTCCCTCTAGCGTACGCCATTGCTATATAATGCCTTATATTGCAGAGGCCGGAGAGGATGAAACACGCGTATACTTACGCGAGAAGAACGCGTTTCGGAAAAAAGAAAAATCTTTGAGTGTTATAATAAAATAAGTAGTGTTAAAAATATATATATTATAATGTATATTTATAATATAATATATATATATATAGTGACGTATTTATGGAGAGGGGGTCCAGGGGTACTGAAAATTCGTGTGATTGGTTTTCAATATATTTACACCCACCCACCAAAAAAAAAAAAAAAGTTGAAAATACGTCACTGTATATACAGGCCCCGGACACTCTTTCAAATTAACATTGTTAGTATACTTATCACAGAGAAACGTGGGGGCCATATTCCTATTTAACAATAAGTGTGACCACATACTCAATGTTGTATAATTTATAATATTATTCTATATTTGGTGGGCCCTCAAATAATAGTCATTATAGAATAAAGAGATGTCGAAGAAGAAAATCTATATATATATATAATATAATATTATATCAAAAAATACTTATATATAACATATTATGTTTTATGCTGTAAATAATTTATTTAACAATTATTGTAGTAGGTAGTTAAGGTAATTATTGTGGGTATAGGTAAATCTGTTGAAAAAAAAAAAAACACTTTTTTTAACAGTATATTATCTAATTTGTACAATATATTAGATTGGAAATACATTAGATAAATAATTGTACAATTTAATACAAAATCAAAAACAGAAAAGTACCAGATTCGTCGAACGAAAAACTGTTTTGAAAATCAGACCATATGTTATCATAACGTATTACGTAGCTGATAACAATTGCTAAATGGGAAGATGGCTGCCTTTTTTTTTGTTTACATTTAGTGTCCATTCTGATTTAATCTATTCTGTGGTATATATATATATAACATTGATAATATGTGAAACATAAAAAAAGTAGAATTATACTGGCAATGCGGGAGGGGGGGCTTCATCCCCTTAGCCTCCCTCTGGCATTGCTATATAGTGCGTTATATTGCAGAGGCCGGAGAGGATGTAACACGCGTATAAAGAAATATTAAGGAAACCATATATCTATATATATATATAAGTACACGACTATTCTTGGTCACGTCGTGCAGTATATATATATATATATATATAAAATCGTATACTTACGCGAGAGAAGAACGCGTTTTGGAAAAAAGAAAAATCGTTCGATCCCCTCGACGGCGAGGGCCCGCGAATTCCAAAAGGTCGCAAAAAAAAAAAAAAAAAAGAAAAGAAAAATAATAATAAAATAAAAAGGGGGACGAAAATCGTGCACGATGCGTGTATAGGGATCAGAAGGGACGTCGTATACATACTATACACGTTCTGTATACGGTCCTCGCAATGTGCCGACGTCATTTTAATCGACCCTCGTTTCCTCCCTCTAATTGCCCATTACACCCGCGGCCCGGCGGCTTATAAGAAATTATTCCCACGTACTTTATATATATATATATAGAGGCGTACCTAAACCTATAACTGTACAATACACATATATATATATCTATTCGTAAATAGGTGCTCGGAAGAAATATTACGTTTTACCCGAACAAATGGAAGATGGTTTTTTTCCGAACGATTTACACGAGATAATGCGATATATATATATATAGTGATAACGCGATGGTGATGATAGCTATATATATATATATAATAAAGAATACATAAGGATGTTTCCTTCACCACATGTCGACCATGTCTATTATGTTTTATCCTATTTATGTATTGTGTTGTTTTGTTCGCTAAACCTTTGCAATGTACCATATATACATTATATATGCCTACCTATTGCAAATCGTCGGGTGAGAACGAAAAAAATTCTAAAACGGTTTTTTCGATAATTCGTATACTATATATATATATATACACACGAATGGTCAATTTTTTAAGTTTTACGTCGTCGGTATTTACACTATAATCACGACCAATATTAACGATATAAAGACATGAAAAACGAAATAGTTAGAATGACGTGTAAACGAAATCTACCGAATTTAATGTTAGTTTTTGTACGAGTCGACAGAACTTTTTTTTTATTTTTAAAGATTACAGTCAATTCAAAAAAGTTCTTTCTATACGTGAAAAAATACAAAACGGTCGTATATATGTATATCACGCACGATATCTGCACTGATACAGTAACATATTTACGGGTAAACCGCAAGAATTAACCGCAATGAAATATGTTTTATAACTATTATAGTCAATTCATATTGTTATCACTTCAACAATATTTTATATCACGAAATCGTAGTCTTTGATTACGGTTGAGAACAAAAATGTTCTATCGTGCGCCAATGAATTATTATTTGTGAGTATATACAAAAACGTGTTATGGATAGAGTACCTACTCTTTTGTTCTAACTCATCAATATTGTTATGGTTTTTTGATCGACTATTAACTATCTGTGTTACTTTTTTACATTTATTTAATGATAATTATGATAAATTAGACGTTTTAGCATTTATTTATATTTTATGTACTGACAAAAAAAAATCAATCATCAAACTTTAAAAACGCTCTCCTGAATAATGTAAAATCAGACATTGGACTTTTTTGTTCTCACCTCACGAAATTACAAACAAGCAATCAAAAATTTAGAATTTTGATACAGAATTATATACAGATGCAAATCGAAAAATAAAAATAAGATAACTTACTTTATTATTTTGAATTTTATACGAAAATTGCACATTTAAATACATTTTTTTACCGCCTGTTTTTCGTATTTATAAATTATAGGTCATTATAATAATCACGGTATACATAATATATGAACATTTTAAGTAATTTTTTTTTTAATATTATAGAACATTTCTTGCAAAAGTAAATTTGAATTGTACCACTCATTAGGAACTTATTTATCTATTTAATGTTTATATACAATATACATATTTCCTACGATAATATATTTACAATATTTATAAAGTATTACATTTTTTAACGATAAAAAAAAAAAAATTGATCGTATATTTCAATGTTGTTGTATTTTTTTTTTTTTTTTTTTTTTTTTTTTTTTTTTTATGTCATAGAAGTATTTTTGATGCTTTTTAGATTATTACCTATAAACTGAACTTTATCGGACGATATATTTTGTTATTGACATAAAATCGGCAAACTGTACACAGTTTCGCTACGTAGTTTTGCTTTTAAAATCATTAAATATGTAAATCTTTATTTAAATGTCATTTATATATATATATATATATATACCAACTATGAATATAGGTACTATAAAATATCAATCTCTGTCTTAGAGATTTAAAATATCAATTTGAAAAACGTTGTAAAAGTAGTAAAACCTATACATAATAAATTTAATTGATTTATATCTTCTGAAAAACGATTTACAATCGATAGTTCGTTTCCCAACCGTACGCATATATTAAATTAAACACTATTAAATTCACTCGTACATTACAATATATTGTTGAGTTGGCAAAAACACACAAAATCTATCGTATAGAACAACTCATACGGTGAATGCTTTACACGCCACCGATGATATATCGTTTCCGGACTACGAAATGTTTTCACAAAATTATATTTAAGTACTTTTAAAAACAAGCAAATTCGATTAGATCATATGCATATTATATATCTCGATGGTATTTTTTACACAAACGTCTAAATTGTATAGATCCGTGATAGTTTGACGGACACGAATCATTATATTTTTCAACCTCGTCTCATCCATCGGATTCATTGTAAATTTCCGTTTTTGTTTTTAGGTATTTATACAATAGTCGTGACTTCGATATTGCCACGGCGATATTATCGAAATAAATTATAATATTTTACTACCTATATCATAATATACTGTATACACACCAAATTACGCCTCAGGAACGACCTAATAACATATAGAGCTCAGTATGTATAGTACCGGTTTCTATCGGAACACCGGTAGTGAAAAAAAAAAAAAAAAAAAAACATATTTGGTATAATAAGTTATCGAATTTATCACGAAGAACACATATATACGAGTGCACGTTATCATACTATTAGTAATTAAACCTATATAATAACTACGGCTTTGAAATTTTATGGCAAATCAAATTTTTTAGTTTGCTTCTTAAAAATAATAATTATACGCCATTTATAGTACCTAGGTATATAGTTTACTGTTTATGTATATCGAGTTCGCACTCAGAGTTCGCCTATATATAATACATATTTTGAAACTTTCGTTTTACCTTTTTTTTTACTGAAAAATGTATCCAATATAGTCGTTCGGTTTGTAATTTTTCCCGGGTACATTTTTAGACTATATAAACGTATTTTTTGGACATTATATCGTCGTCTAAGGTTTTTGTTTTTCGAAAAGTTTGGATTTTACATTGCATTATATTTTTGACCGGAATAAAGTAATCGATTTTTTCGATGTCTGGAAATCATAATATTATTATTATACTGTGTCGTCATTGATGGTATATAACCAACTGATTGTCACAAAAAAAAAAAAAGTTTCGACGTTACTGTTTTTTTTTTTTTTAATGTCATCATTTTGACGGCATGCCGACCCGCATTTACACATACTACAATACATTTTTGATTGTATGCTCGTATTATATTATGCGATTATTATTATTATTATTATTATTATTATTATTTATTTCCGACAATAATAATGCCGGTACCTGCGCGTCTGACATGCCAGCATGCCGTCGACCGAACCCCGAAAATATAATACAAAAAAAAGAAAAAAAAAAAAAAAGGGTCACCACCTCGTGCACAACACGGTCGGATTACGTTTTATTTGTTCTCCAGTATAATATATAATATATACGTGTAGGTAAGCACTTTTTATTCGTTTTTTTTTTTATTTTTACACACACACACACACACACGCACACACACGAGCCGCTCGCGCACACGTCGCGATAAAAAAGATCTAGAAAAAAAAAAAAAAAAACAACAACAAAGTACACGTATAATACGGCTCCCTTGATTACTTGAACGGAATTCTAATATAAAAAATAAAAAGAATATCGTATAAAACATGCGTATTATTGTATCAGGTGAACGTGCGTTTTGCACTTTTTTGCCCCTTTAGATATCGCCGTACCGGCCACATATGTTATAATATGTTTCATGGAAAGACTAATGGAATTATTATTATCGTCTATACTCGTGTGCGGCTACAAAAGTTAAAAACTAAAACGAGAGTTGAGAGTTTGAGTTCACTCTGCGGACGTGATGAATTTCCGGTTTCTAAACGCGTTTTAATCAATAATCTGAAACAAAAAAAAAAAACGAATAATAACTATATTATCTCCCTATATATATATATATATATATAGGTGGTATTACCGAATCAATAGGTAACGAAAACTGTTCGTACTATTGACTATACGTGGACAGACGGACACAACGGGGATATTGTACGGTATATGGTGTATAAATTTATGTCTAAAAACCCGAAAACCATACGACTTTTACGAACATATACCGACAACGACCAAAGTGTCCGTTCTATATTACGTGAATTTTCAGAAATTTTGAATTGATTTTCGATCGTTGAAATATTAGTCCCACGCTCATTTGTGAATTGTTATAATATATTATGGTGTACATGGGTGTATGTACTGCAGGCAGTCATTGAATTTATACTATTTAGTCTCACGCTCGTTCGTGGACTGTTGGAAACGAGTGTCCCTTAACTCTTATAGATTAAGTCCTCTTTCGGTCAGTTGTCCGAGTAATTGTTTGAATTATCTAATTACAGTTGACCGAGTTGATAATAATCCTTATAAATATCATAAGAGTTATCGTGGATAAAAACTTAAATAAAACCGATTTTAAAATCGTACACGACTATAATTCATTTTGGTATCAAAGCATTTTGCTCTCATAGAGAGAGGTACGTTAAAAATATGGAATGTAAAATTCTGAAAAGTCGAACCCTGAAATACACATTTTTGGAATTTTTAAAACACATTTGTGAAAAATCGGTGGAAATCAGATTTTTGTTAAAGTGTATTTTCTATTTCTAAATAACATATGCAATACATTTCTTATATTATATACATGAATATTATATTTTATTTATTGATCACTGATGGGTAATTTGTATACGAGTTGTCATTCCATTGCATATATACGTATATATAGGTTATAGTGTGCACGGGACAGTGGGACCAATGCGGACATTTTACAAGTCAAAAGTCAATATGTTTTTAAATGATTATGCACTTTTTATAATATAGGTATTATTATTATTATTATACCTAGACCGAAATATAATAAATAATGGAATTTTGATATTTTGAATTACATAGAGTGTAAAAAAAAAAAATGGTTTTAATTCAATGAAAAAAATAGTGTAAAATAGACTCAATTCCGATACTTTACGTGAATTTCTCGACGACCTGAACGATAAAGCTACTCACATAACACTTGGAAAATGATAATATTTTAAAAATATTTGTTGATGATTACAAGAAACTATATTTTAGAAAAAAATTAGTGTAAATATTCTATATTATAGAAATGTTTATAGAAAAAACTTTAAAAATACCTAATCCATTACAAATATTTGAAAAATATTTATAAAATTTGTTAAGTATGAGAGTAAATCGACTTGTGACAGCTAGTAGCCGTGAGTGTTGTGCAACGAGATATCCGGTGCAGATATGTAAGTTTCTAGTGGATTTTTCGTTATCCCGGCCACGGTGGGGGTAGCATCCAACATTGTGCCAACGAGCAACCATATATGTATTAGCTCCACTGATGATTGTGAACTGTTATAATATGATCTTAATTCTGTCGCTCGTTGGGCTCGGGGACTCGGCTTGGAGCTTAGTATTCCTAAATGTCATATTACCATGACCTACACTCGTTCCTGCGAGAATATCATGTTTCAATACTCTGTTGACGATTTTGCTCTAAAATACTCAGGTGATTGTGTTATGGACCTTGGTATTTCTTTTGATCGGTCGCTTACTTTTCAGA
>JAIPRL010008522.1:0-20086 GCA_025469235.1 Pemphigus obesinymphae | reverse complement strand
TATGTTTAAGAGGCACCTACTTAATAAATTTTTATGCAAATATACATAATTAATAAAAAATGGTAATTTATATTATTGTATTGTTTTTTTTTTTTTTTATAAAGTTCGGTTCGGGTTCGAATAAAAAATTGAAATTTCGGTTCGGTTCGGTTCGGGTTCGTTAAAATTTTAAAAAGTTCGGTTCGGGTTCGGTTCGACCTCAAAAATCTGGGTTCGTAACATCACTAATAAATATCTAGTTACGGTTATAGTTTTCAGTATGTATTTGATATAATTGAATTCGTAATAAAATAATAAATACTACGGTAATTAATAAATAACATATTGATATACACGTATGATACATTTATGAGATGTCAAAACGAGGTGCTCATTGTTCGGAGCTATTTTTTATTTTAGAAGATAATATGGTCTAAAACGTTATTTAATTAATAAGAATATGGTAGATGAAGAAATAATATTGTTTTCGAGCCGAATAAACATTATACTTAAACGTTTCCCAAGTCGTCCTAGAGAAAACTCGGTCATGCATTAACACGATCATACCGATATATATATATATATATATTATACACATTACATTTGTCTCGCTATAGCTTATGATCGTATAGCGTAAATTTCACGGTAAGTATAAATTTTTCAAAAAGCTTAACAATGTCAAGTCGTAAAGAAGGGCAAGGATGGTTGTGGCTAATGGGGTTGGCGATACTGCATCCCCTCCAAACCTTAGCATATGCCCGCAACGCGCTCAAGCGCAATAATATCATTCCGAGCTGAATGACGTGCATGCGAATTTCTCCGACGCACCTCCTCTAATTGCTATATAAAAAAATAGGGAAAACGTCCATAACAAAAATACGATTAAATAAACTAAAAACCCAACTAAAAAATTGCTCTAGAATGAGAGAATAAATATATATGTTTGATTGTGATTACATAATAATATTTAGATACAAACCGAGTATCTAGAATATTGGAAAAATATCTTAAATTTAAAAGAGTAGTAGTAGCAAAATTAATTATATGAAACACGATAAGAACTAATTATATTTAAAATTAAAATTCAATTCATTTATTAAATGATTTTTATTCAACTATAGGTTGAAGATTGAAAAATTAATTGAAATCAGGACAAATGGGAAAAATTGAGGGAAAAAAATTTCATAGCGGCATATATTACCGTAATATCAACTATGAACAACAACCTACCTTTTAATTATTTTAAATTTACATTCTGAGTGGAGCAATAAACGTATTATTTTTATAATTTGTTCATGATGTGTTTCTTTTATTTTTGTATGCACAAAAATTTCTCGTACAGTACCACGATGGTTTTTTTATCCGACTTCTATATTTCTGTGCCAAACACGTGAAATAGGTATATATAATATAATATCTTTTAAACGCCCTTAAAATGTAATAGACGCCCCGAAAATGCCAAAAATATGCCATGAAAACCAAAAAAATTATTGAAATAAGTAAAAAAAAATGTCATTTTTTTTTAAACGCATAAACCATACTATGACTATGTTAGATTGTTTAACTTCTTGTTATATCGGATATTAGTCTTAAATTATTATTGACAAATATCAATGGTAATCATGATCATATTCTTATGATTTAAAAGGATTTACAGTGTAGATATTAGGTTGATTTTTATTTACTTTCATTGAATTCATAACTTCAAATCGATGTTGAATTCAAATCGTTTTTGCGTTTAATATTTGAATTACTTTTCAAATAAAACTAAATATAAATTAAACAATCCCTTTATATTTTTTATGATCTAATTATAAGACCTCGTGAATTTTCGTTTTCTTCCCAATCTTAAATGGAGGCCGATTTCATCGAGGAAATATTAACGAGTAGGACAGCTGACTTCCAGATCCTCCACTGAATTGCAAATATGGTGATCGTGCAATTTCGGTAGCCGGTCAGTGCATTCCGATTGCCATTTTAGACAATTACTGGCGTGGGTGAGGGGAGACGGGTGTCGATGGTTAATGTAAATTAACGTGTCACCGAGCAGCGCGTTTATAATTATTTAAAACATCGCGGTAGTGGCGGCGGCCGCGTTGGTACGCGGGCTTAACGGCTGACGTGCGTCGAAGGGACAAGTATAAGTAAGGGCGGGCGGGCGTGAGAGGGATTCGCAAAGAGACGTGATTTTGAACAGATACCAAAGGGATTAACCGACTCCGTACATAATTTTAGCGGGGAATTAATTGCTATACGGGGCTTAATACCCCGGAGAATTATTTATGGAGGCACCCGATATGCTGACAGGGTGAGAGGGTGCTATTGATTTTGATTTTTCGCTCGACGAATTTATTTTACCTATAAAATACCACTGTATACAAATATTCAGACAAATATTTATTTATTTGTTCTGTATCTCATCTATAGATAAATACCATTTTCGTTTTCTATTTCGTGTATTACACGAAACAATATATAGTAGATAACATACAAACACTGTACACATACTTATAAAGTTTAATAAACTATACATACGAGTACATACATGTTTTTTTCAAGTGTATTTCAATTCACTATCTATTATATTCTACCTTTGCATTTTTATACTGTATGTAATCTGGTAATTTTTAATTTTTTAAATCAAATTTTTATTGACTCCAACCCTGATTACAATATATACTTGTACATATTATAGGTACTCATACTATCGTTATCTTGGAAACATTTCATTCGACTGTATCTATTGTATAATGATATACAGAGGCCATTTTGTCCTAAAAGTGTCGATCAAAAGGAGGCTATTTGACAGGGTAACAACTGACCACAAACTGAAAAAGAAATAACGTCTTTTAAGATTCCCATATATCCTTCTTATGAAGTAACGAAAGAGGAATAGGATATGAGACGCAGCTTTATTTTTGAAGCAAAAAAATTCTTTCATGAATAAAAAAATTATTATATAATTGTATACAGTTATTAACTATGGTCTACGAGATATCTATTTATTGTTTAGTATTATTTATTATGTAGCTTTATATATTTTTTTTTAACAGGTTTATGTATATATTTGGTATATTTTTATAATTTGTTGTCCATTAAGACATTTCAATTGGTTTAATTATTGTATAAACACAATTAAATTTGTTAAAATATTATCAAATACAAAAATTATGTACAAATAGAAAATAAAAGAGACTAGTTACTAGGCGGATGGTATATGAATAAAACCATGGTTTCATAAAAATCAAATTGATAAAATAATAATTCTCATCATTAAGTGATAATCGTAATAAAGATACGGTTTTTGCCATTTACTTCCATAACCACTAAACCACAAGTGACCGTTGTGGTAACGTACGTGCTCTAAATTTGCTAATATCATACAACAGAAATAGACAACAACTGTGCACCTCAATTTTACATCTTTCTCTTGGGTAGAAATATTATGCTTTAGAGTTTGGTGTTGGGAATATTTCCTGTTATTATGGTGGACCAATGGTGTCAAAATGGTATTTAATGTCTAAATATGTACTAATAATGTTAAATTAATGTTTTTTGTGTTTGAAGTATACATATGATGTCGTGTAATAATTATTGGACGTCTTATGGCCGGTGCTCTTTTAAAAATTTCCATTTAAAAAATAAATAATAGTGTTAGACTGTAGTGTCTGTCACAGGTTCTGGTCCTAATAAATCGAACAGAGACGGTAATATATCTACCCAGGAAGTATCGATAAACACTCAATTATCTGTACTCAGCGCAATGATCATTATTATTCGCACGAGAATTACTGTCAGATACGAGAAAATGTTCTCCACTAGCACCCCAGACGACGTTCGAAAAATCCCCAAGACGTGTGTATGGCCTAGCAATTTCACGTGAATTGGTACATAATAATGTGTATCTATACCTTATTATATATCGACCCCAGTACACAGGATTGCCGTATAATATACGGTTTATAGTATAATGGATTATATGGCTTTCCGGACTGGAATCCGACGCGAAGCGTTTGTAAAATTGAATTTCCCTGAATGAAAGTTCCTTCCACGATGAGCATACCCGGTCTAACACGAAATCCTCTTTAAAATCCTGCGGGGGGCCTTGGGACTTAAACTTTCAACAGAAATCCACCTATCCTTTTATCTGTATATAAATGTACACACCTATATAAATATATATATATATACACATCACACACGTTCCTACGTGTCAATATGTGTTATGCATATGAAGCCGGAGAAGGGCACAACGGCCAACTGAGTTTCCTACCGAATGGACTATTTTCCTTTAGCTCCGAATCCCAATGATGGATTATTATTATCGTAACCCTTTTTAATTTTTTTTTTTTTTTTTAGCGTTTTCAAGTAATGTCAACTTATTTCTGCGCCTATCAAACCCCTACAAAAATCCCTATGGTCTGCTTCTCCAAACTGGTTGTTTCGTATATCTGATTTAAATCTCTCATTACTCGTTCCAAACAACGTTGTCACTTTCATTCTCTGGGATGTATCCTATTTATCTAAGAAACTAGTACCAGTCCTAATGTACTTTTCTTAGCTCGCCACGTCCTTTTCAGTTATTTCGAGACCAGGCTCTTTTAGATATAATATGGTCTATTGAAGATTCTCTAAATATCTGCATTCGTTCTCCTTGCATACTGACCTATTTTAACAATGTATATGTACATCATATGTAATATTATATTATATTATTCTAACAACCTTCCTTTCAAAGGTTAATCATTTTATTTCGTCCCTTTAGTCATTGACCAGTAACCATGTTTTACAATAGTTTGTCCTTATAAGACGTGGATAGAAAATGCGTATACATTACTTTTATTTCCTTTGAAGAGAAGATCAGAGCTGATTGTTTTATTCTTAGCATAATATCTCCAATTAGTGGCATTCAACCTCAGCCTTACTTTGTCGTGCATGGCATTCTTCTTATTCAGATTGACTTGCATTTTACATTTTACTTACATTTTTCTACTTGTCCAAAAGTATATATCCCTACAGTGATATTTTGCATAACTCTCAGGCGTCATGTATTTTGTTTCACTTTCGTTCATGTTGAGTCCCATTTTCTTACTAAATCTAATTTATGTATTTCTACTTTGTTTTTGAGAGTCTCCAAGAATTTCAATATCATTAGTGTGTGCTCATAATGTCATCACCAGTATTACACTATTAAATTATATTATTTATTACCATATTGTTATACTGAACATGACGTTTCATGTACATCACTCGATACGCAGATGAAACGTTTTATGAATAATATTATTTTACGCATCATATATGTAAACGTTTAGTGGAATTTATCAAACAACGAGCGCCATTCGATTGGATACCGCCACCACGATACAAACCCGATAGCATATTATGGATATAAAATCACTTGGGATGAGCCATATAGGAAACTTTAAAACTGCCCTCATGCGTGCACTCAAAGGACATATAATATTAGTTTCCATGAAAGACGCGATCACGTGTTTATTCCACCGTCTGTATATTTTTGTTTGAAATCTCGGTTTAAACGTATATATATATATATATATATATATATATGATATAAACCTTTTTCAGTAACCCTGCCGTGAACCGTCAATCTCTGCTAAATAATATTAAGTCACTTTAAAAATACCCGTGCTCGTGACTCACAGGGATTTCAAAACTTATTTTGCCACCATTGTATACTGTCACGATAGCGACTTCGACGAATTCTACCAATGCTCTACTTTTCATTCATTTAATTCGTTTGATAATTACGTATCATTTTCATGTGACAATTATTCCAGACAAATAACTGATGCAGTGACTTGAATATTAAGGGTTTGATGGTTTCAATTCGATTTTTTAAAACAAAAGTGTCTGGGTTTCGGTTCGTGAAAACTGTCAGTTATAGAGCTAGATCCAGTTATATACTCGTAGTGTACGCCGGCACAAACACCGCATAATGTAAAACAATAAAATATGAATTTATATTATCGATACTGTTCCTTTCCAATATTATAGAAACCATGATTAACCCATTATGCATAAACAATGAAATTAATTTTATATTTAGACAAAAATGAATTTATCTTTTATCCGGGAATTGTTCTTACAACGGCCCAGACGTTCAATGGCTTTCTGTAATAAAAATACAAATTAAATTTTCAAGAGACCTTTATACTTAGTGATTTTATGCAGGTGGTTCGTATGCTTTTAATTATAAAATGTAAATTCGAAATTAATATACTTGTTGTACATTCTATCCAATATGGATATTGGATAATGGAGTTGACAGTTTAGTTAACTCAAAATTCAACTCCAATTTTACTCCTAATACTATGAAAAAAATATTTAAAAATTCATTATTACACCTAGGTACATAAGATTTAGAATTATTTCCTTTAATTTTTCGGTATGATCCCGAATTCATCAAAAATATGGAGTTTTTAATATCTATATTAGACTATAATATACCAGAAATATTTTATAACAACAAAATACCGATGTATGACAATAAAAACATTCATCAGTCGAAATTCGATGTATGCAAAAATAATTTCTAATGTAGAAAGAATTTCTAAAAACAATTTTCAAAAATATTAATCATTATTTAACTTAGTTTATACGATTTTTAGGATTCATAAGATATATATATTTAATTTAAATGGTTTTGGTTTAGCTAAGGTTTTATATAATATGAAATACAGGGTTCTGTTCTTAAATTTTATTAAAAACATGGTACATTCAGGTCTAATTCTAGGTTTTGAATTGAGAGGTGATATTTCTTCTTGAATGAACATAAACAAGTATAAATACACCCACAAACGATAATTAAAACTTCCAAATGGGTGATGCCTTAAAAATCTACCAAAATTCCATTAAAAAATTTAATTTATAGTCTAAAAATATAAAAGAAATACCTTTAAAATTATTTAAACTACTTAAGTTATATATTGTGATAGGTATGTGTATTATATATATATATATATATATATGACGTGTATTTCTTATTTGCAGTTTTTATCGAACTTTTTATGGTGTTATGTGCTTTTTAAAACTAAAACGTATGCAACAATTTTTAATTTTAAGTGAAAAAAAATACATTATGTAAAATATTAATAATAGTACACTCGTAATTTTTCTGTCGATTATTTAAAAATTAGTTCAAAAGTGATCTATAATTACAAAATATGATCTTGAAATGTCAAAAAATCCAAAATAAAAATTAGATTAAATGGTTAACTATATTCGTATGTTATTAATTTACAATTCTACCTAGGACATCATCTAAATATCACCTAAGGCATTAAAAAAAAAAAGTCATCAACATCCGGGCCCTAGTTATTACTTATGATGCATAAAGGCAGGGGAATTAAATTTTATTAATAAAATGTTGTACTGATCTTTAGGTTGAAAACAAATACAATTTTAATTAAGGATAGGTATTTTCCTTTACCTTGGGTTCCTACCTTAAATAAATGACATGGATACATCACTGTAGTAGTATATTTTATACTAATAGTAATTTTATACTAAGCCCTATACGCATTTTTTGATTTAAATAATATTTTATACAAAGGTAATTCTATCTTTGTGTAAAATGTTATTTTAATATTTAAAAATAATCTATCCAAATATTATTTATGAAAATGCTGTCAAAATCTGTTGAGTTAAAACAATTGTTAATTGTATATTTATATATGTCACGATAATCTGTTTATTTTTTACGTTTAGAAATTATCATTTAACTTGAATTAAATCATTTAAATTTGATGTTATTTAAATAAAAATTTAAGATGAAATATGATAGGAATTAAACAGATAACCATTTCAAAATTGGTGTTTAATATTTTGGAATATTTTCCACGAGAATTAATATTATCCCTTTGTGAATATCCTGGCTGAAACAAACACTGCACGTAGGTACATGACATTAACTCCAAACCGAGTCGTTCACTCGATAATTCATAAACTAACTTCTAAACTTCTGTAGATATAAGTCTTTGATAAATAGTCCAACGACAATATTTCCAAGTTTTCGCTAGATCAATTATTAGATAAATACTATATGGTTACCACGTGATTATTACTTAACGTACCATATTCGATTCAAACATAATAAAATCCATAATATTTGTTTGTTATCTTCTTAAAACATACATACGTACAAAAATACCTGTGCATTCCATTACATGATAAAGAATATTTAAAAATGTTTCATAAATGATTTAATATGTAAATTGTATAATAATCATAACGATTTTTCGTTTATTGAAAAACAATGATGATAAATATTCATAATTTTATTTCGTAATGTTATATAGGCCTTTTTGTAGACTCTAACCAATATAAAATTTATAATTTAAAATAGGTACTTGATAATGGTCTTAATTAATATAGTTAACGCTTTTGTTTTTCATGCAATTGAAAGCAATAGGTATGTGTAGTAATTAATAAATAGTAATTCATTAGAGTTCAACTATTGAACCACTCCATTGCCCATAGTTAACGTTTTAATGAAGAATGCCGACAGTTTCCAGATGGAAATATCACTCATGTAGACTCATTAACATTTTTAATAATATATATGAATAATTGATAATTTTTTTTTATAACGGTAAATTTTTATATCAACACTGCTAACAGGCTTTATTTTATCGTTTTTCATAATTGTATTATATGAAATGTTACCATATAGTATATTATATTTCTTTCCATTGGTTATAGAATGGTACAAGTAAACTTCAGAATTTATCAATTATTTAACATGATATGCAATATTTGTATGTTATTCTAATGTTAAAAAAAAAAAATTCAATTTTATTCTTACTCTAAGTTTAGTAATTAAATCCATTATATTATGAAATTGCAAATTGTAAATTTGATTTTGTCTACCAGTGGTTATTCTAAAATCTACATTGAACGTTTATTAATTGTCACTTCAATGCATTCAACCAAGTTAACAATATAATTTTATAGAAATGATCAAATGTTGAATACAATAATAATTAGGTGACTAAATCCTGCATTTATGTAATTAAACTACTATTAATACTAATAAGACCATTATATTAAACGTCAAAATATTTAGATTTTAAATTAAATTATCGTCATAATACGTTCAACAACCTAATGGAGTGCTTAGAGAAGAAAAATAAGAAATATTATATAAGCTGTAGAATAGGAGTGGCTTTTACTATAGTAGGAAAAATGAGGAAGAATAGTTTGAGATGATGACTAGGGCATTTTTAATTAGTGAAGAGATAGAGGCAGTAAGAATAGAAAAATTAATTTATGTTGAAGGAATGAGGGGGAGATGAAGACTAAAAAATTGGTAATGTGTGTAATAGAGAGTGATATTTAATGGGCATTTGGATATGAGGTGGATGAGGTAGATTGAGTTCTGTGAAAATTATTGTAGACTAGGGGGACAAACACTAAATAGTTGGAAGAATTAAATTTAAAAAGTTGGAACCATTAGATACTATAATAAATAACTACATGGAATTTGACCAAGTTTGGTGTAAGGTTCGATTAATTAGAATCCGCATAAAGCATCAGAAGACTCTATAAGAATTAAAAAGTAATATGTAAATAAATCATATACATTGTAATATTTTAACATCTACTGTAGGATTTGTGTTGATCGTATTATACCCAATTTTTCTCATAAATTCTCTTCTCTATCCAATCGTCTTGGTTTATCACATCCTTATAGTCGAGTGTAAGCGTTTGTAAATTTGAAGTTATCAAAAGACCCTTAATCCGACCAAGTCTGCTCTCTTACTGGCTCTATTTAATTAATTTCCTATGTTTACATTCTCCTACTGACTTTGTGCTTATTGTCATATCATATCATGTATCCCATTCGCTTTAACGGAGATTACTGACGATCAATTAACGGTACTCGGTCAACACATTGGCCAACAGTAAATAAATTCTAGCTTATTAGTATTAATATAGATATTAAATACATACATTATGTATATATGTATATGTAAAATTAAATATATTGTTTTAATCAGTCATTCAAGCCCATTTGTTATAAATAAGATGAAATAATATTCATCATAGACAATATACTGAACTGCAATTTACATCGTAGAATGGCTTAAAAAAAACGGCATAATCAGCGTCTTGTTTACAATTTTTGGGGACAACGGGGCAATGCTCACGATTTAATCGGCCCACGTGGCCATCCTAGTTTAAGCATAATATATACAGCACACATCAATCATTCAGTTCAATAGTGACAAATATAGGACCTCAGATGGAAATAAACGGAATACTCTAAAATTACATATTCTATTACCATAGTGCGTGTCCACTATGAACTGATAGCAACATTCGTTCGTTCCGTACACCAAACATCAGTTACGTACGCCGTACGTCCGTTCATAATATTGTACGTTAATTAACCAAATATTTGTCGTTTATATAGTGTGTTTCCACATAAAACGTAATCGAATGTGGTCGAAATTGACGTAATATATATATATATACATAATATATAAATAAACGTAAATCGTGAGTTTGACGCAAACGCGGACCATTCATGTGTATATAAGAACGATAAATAGTATAATAAGGTCCGTTTACATACAAATGTAATGTGAGGTAAGGGTAAATAATCGTATATAATAAAAGTTTAAAAAAAATGCCATACGGTAAAATAATAACTGGAAAAATATTACTATGAATGGCAAACATACAATGATAAATAAAAACTTGTTTAGTACACAATAAGCGAATCATATACGTAGTTTACAAACCAAAAATATCAATATTAAACTAAAAGTTCTTGTTTTTTTTTTTTCTTTTTTTACATTTAGATATTAGATACACTATAATGAACACGATTGATAAACAAATAAATGATAACAAAATTGCTTACTCCTCGTCTATCATGCTCGAATACCATAATGAAATAAGAGATAGTGATGATGAGGCATTCGTGGATGAAACGTTTTTATATTTTATTTATTCGATATTTATTCAAATTTTGATAATTGAACAATAGTTAAATGATAATTTCATGGCATACATGAAAACGTACCCATGTATTTATCAAATTATATTTTACAATTGCTTTTAGTCAGCACTATCGCCCTCACTAAATATTGCTCCTAAATATTCTCTCCCTCTATAAAACTGAAGTCCATTTATGTAATTGAGTTCCACGCTTATTTCTGGGTAATAATGTAGACACATTCTAATTTTTAGGTGGTCGAAATCGAGATTCGAGTTTTTTAGATCACCCAGCTGAGTAATTTGCCACAAACTTTTTATTCTTATTCATAATGGTTAAGCCGTCTTTTTATTATTCGGTATAAAATTATCATAATTATTATTCAGACCGTCCCAAATTTCGCCATTTTATTAATTTTTTTTACCAAAATTCTTTTCCCTTAAATGTTCTTCTCTTTCCGCACTCTTATTATATAATTTCCATAGTTTTACTTCGAATTTTTTATATTCATTATTCATATTATATAAGATTGACCCAAAAAATCATGGGACTCAATTCGGAAAAGAGTTTTACCACGGAATTTAATGATTTGGATGAACATTAGATTTGGAAACTTTATTCAAACACTTAATAAATGGTACTCTGGACTCAATTCGAACAGTTTTGAATATAATCAAGTGGTATTCGACTCATTTAAATGTTATTTTTTTAGTTTGAAAATGTTCACACATAACACTATATACATAAAAAGTAGAAGGCTTTTAAAATAATAGCTTTGAAAATGGGTATGTAAAAAATTGATATAAAAATAAACAGTAAGTTGATATTTAGTTTTTAATCTAGTTTCTTCGACACCTTTCGATCGTTTCGATTTTCGTTTCGAGAAATATGGTTTCTAAAGTATAAAACGAACCGTTCGAGTGTTTACAATTGTACAATTGATATTTATTTTGCAGTAGCTCCGCAGAAAGTATGGAGACAAATAAAAAATTTGTAAAATAAAACTTAACCTCCATTTCTAAGTAAATCGTACGGATTTATCGTTTACTTCTGAGAAAAAAATTAATGTGTATATATATATATCGATCAAAAAAATTGCAGCAAGAAACGGTCATCCATACAATATAGGCGTATATAATGCAATAATGCAATATAGGTAACTAGTGAAAGTCCCTTCCGGGTCCTTTTTCATTAAACGTTCATTCAATTTAGAACCATGAGTTGGGATAGTTACTGTCATAAGTAAAATCATTAAAATCGTCTTGTCGCTTTTAGTCATTTTTGAAAACAAATCTATATTCTGGGCCCTCACACGAGTTTTCTCCGCAGGGCCCAGTATTCATAGTATATGATATTAAATTAAATAAATAAACAAATCTATACCATATTAGAGTAATACACTGTTATTATTATGATTAGTATCTCGCATAAATTTTATAAATAGCAATAATTTATAATAAAATCTCTTTCACCGGGTATAATGTAATTAATTTCATATAGCCACAATACAGTAATCTCATTATAATTGTTTTAATATAACCATAAATTTATCCTTTATTGCATACTATGAAATTTAATTTTTTTAATAATTTACAAACGTAATGGATGGAGATAAATTATTATACTGTTACATTTTAGTAGGCACAAACCCCATTCCACATCCATATAAAATAAAATATAGGTACCTATGTAATATAATTAGTTTTGTGATCCAATTCGTTATCATATCCCAAATGAGCTTAAATTAATTTTAAATTATGTAAATTTACACTTATGATCAAAGGTGAGTAAGAGCTGATTAAAAATTTTACGTTAAACTAATTTAAACAAATTTTAACTCAACTAGTGTATACTGTTTGCCAATTAAACAACTACATTAATAACTATAACGAACAAAATTAGTTAAAAAAATTATTGCATTAACTTTGGAAATTCTAAGTGTAGCAAAGATTTATAATTTTTTCGAATAGTTAAGTAGTACACGATAGACACTTAAAAGCTTGATGATTGCAAATTTGTTCTAGATCGTACTTTAGGGAAGTATTTTTGGATTTTCCCGCGTAACGAAAAACTTTAAAAAATGATCAGAAATGGATATATATCTCAAAATATAATCACGCCAATGACTTGAAATATAAAAAAAATATCTACCACTTTGACTATTTTTTAAAAACATATAAAACAATTGTAATTTTACTATATTAATGAAAGTAAAAACAATGTACCTACATATTTTCATTTGTATCTGGACGGCCTCTACTGTTAATTTTCAGAATTAACCCATTATGTAAACGTATTAGGGAATCTGCAAACTGTTTTTGTAAGTTCGATTTATATATTTTAATTGAAATTCAAACATTGTTGTTATTATTAATAATTGAGTACTTATTAATATTAAAAATGTATAATGTCGGAAAATGATTAATTTTTTTGATTCTTATTGGAGTGAGGGAATAAGTGATTATAAAATGATGATTATATTATTTTATTTTTTTCCATGAACAAACTTTAGACTACAAAATATAATCCCATAGAAACACGTGACCTCATTGTTTTGTAGAAAATTTTATCACAAAAATACTTTGAATCCGGAAATTTACACTGTAATAATTTAGTACAATCTCAACGGTGATGAATTTTTGCATTTATTTTTGCAATGCGTGATTATTTGTAGAAATTTAAGATTTTGAAATATTTTAAACCTAAAAATATTAATTTAGTGCTATAAGATCGGACAATTAAAAACGAAAGGTTAAATGTAACATACTCGAACTTTATTAAAAAATCTAGAAACTCTGTAGCTAAAATTTTCTTTCATACATTGTTATTAAAAAATATTGAACAACAGTCGTTGTTGAAAATTGATGATTTCACTAGTATGTGAATTGAACACAATTTTCAGTAATATTTCAAAATGATTGTATAAAATGTTAATTTTTAAGTTAATAGATTTTTCAATATTAATTTCTATGTTAATTAATTCGAAAACGTAAAAAATATAAGTTTTTAATCATAAACGGAACGACGGAAATCTTACAGATTTTTACAATAAAGTTTATTTATTTATTTATTTTTAAGTCCATATTAATTTTGCACTTATTAGATTGCCGATTTTAATATATATATACAACGTATTTTTTATTATATTTATCTAACATTCTATTTTATACTTAAATTTTAGTATTATTATTGTATGTGTATAAATAATACATTGAGTATGGCCAATTTCATATTATTAGTTGAATGTATTAAAAAGTATGTACTAATGTACTTACAAATTAATTTGTAATTGAATAAACACGAAACAGAACAAACTTAATGTACAATATAATAAAATAAATCTCAACATGAATTGATACTGAATTTATACACGTATATACGTAAGAGTTACGTATATTACGACTATATATTTTATACGAATATTATTTATATTATAATTAGTATGAACGCACTCAATTACTATTATTTCTAAGTTTATTCGTATGGTGTTAAACATACAGAATGTTTGAATATATTACTGGCAGTAATAGTCATGCTTACAACGAAGCTTCATTTAGAATATTTTTTTTCAAATTTAATGATTTATCAATGTTCTAAAATAATAAATACCTATACATACATAAAAAATATCCTGCCTAATAAGCAAAGTGTTTCCACCCCCCTATCAGTGATTATTTTATCCAAGGAAATTTATATTTTAAACGTTGACATATTTTTTTAATGTATTAATTTTGACTGAAGGACTTTGAGTTAATTTAACTTAACTTATTTCAGTAAATTGTTTTCATTTACATTTATAATATAGATATTTAATAATTGAATAGTTCATAATTAAATCATTAGTCGTTTTGAAAATGGTTTTATAATGCTATGTTTATATATTATAACAATACACTTGTTGAAAATGCAATTGGAATAGATAATACGGATCACATTACCAAAACAATAAACACTATATAACACTAAAATACATTATCACTAAATAAAAGCGAGAAGTAGCAAACATATAAACAAAATAAAATGTAACAATTTAAACAAAAAATATAAATAAAAAAAATTAAGATTTTAAAAGGATGTTCTTCAATATAGCTTTTAATCGGTATTTTGGTATAATCTATTGGCGACTGCTGACTTTATTATCTTATTATTATAATGGAATATATTTATAAACATAACTGTTCTACTTGAAACTTTCAGCGATTAACTAAATATGTTAATGAGTATTTAATCCAAGACTTGTAGCTAGAAATTTTAGTTGAAGGGAGATATTATCAAAATCATATATTTCAAAGAATAAAATATATATGATTTATGTATTTATAAATTATATAAAATATATTTATATTTCGCAATAAATCATATTAGATTTAAATGTAATATTATAAAAATATAATACTTGAAACCAATGAGCATACATAAATTGAAAGTAAGATAACTAAAGATGGTCGTATTCTAGTAAGGAGTTAATAAGCAGAATAAACCAAGCTTTGTGTGCATTTCAGAACAGGAAAAATATTTTTATATCTAAAAATATGTACATAAAAGTAAATGGAAATCTATTAAAGACTTATGTGTATGGGGCCAGATGGAAGTGAGACATTATTTATATTACTATAGGTTAAACAGAAGAAAAAATTCTTCTAGATTTGGAGACATGGTTTTACATGTGGACGTTTAGAATAAGCTATACAGAACATATAACGAATGAATAACTTCATCAAAAAAATTGCAGAAACTGAATGTTTTCTGAAGATTTTAAAAAAGAGAAGATCCAAGCTATTTGAAATGTACTCCGCTATAACAGTCTACTTAGAACAGTTATAGAAGATGCTGCAGAGAAAAAACTTGCAGATATAGACTCGCTCTGGACTTTTTTAGTCAATTATTAAGAGATAATGACTGCAGATCGTATAATACACTAAAAAAAAAAAAAAAATAGTGGAGAAGCCTGAAGAGTGGAAAATATTACCAAATAGATTTAAATTAATTAATTAAATATGCTATTAACAAAAAAAAATCAAATTAAAAAAAAAATCAAATTCTACGGACTTACCATATAGAGCAAACGATTGTTTCTATGTATCAATAACTTTATTGTAAATTGGTATATTCAAAAAATATATATTTTGTTAAAAATTAATTAATTACAATGAACGAACAAATGGATGCTTTCATTTTTTTTTTTTTTTTTTTTTATAACAACGGAATGTGTTCTTTTTAAATGAATTTGTAGGTGAACGAGTTAAATTATTATGTGAACAATACTGGTAATTACCGTAATTATAATACACTTAATTCTAGTTAATAATTTAAAAATTTTAATAGTTATCAATTATTGCGAATTGTACAGAAACGATGGTTTTTCTATAATATACTGTGATTGTTTAATGTACTTTTGTCAAAATATGTTTAATTATAAAATAATGAATTTAATACTTTATGGTAATTTTATATATTATACATAAGCTATAGATATGTTTATGTATGATAATATATACATAATTATGCATAAGTTTATCAGAAGTAAGTTCAGATTATTGCCTATTAAAATTAATGTCAGATGAGTTATATCTACCTGGTTAAGTTTTATAACACGCAATGTAGGTTAAATTTAAAATATTTATGGACGTTGAAGAAAACAAATGCATATGGATTTCTACGTAGTTTCGAAACGTTAATGTAGCTATAATATAACCTAACCGTAATTCTGAGTGTCAAAAATTCGAAATTTCATAAAGTTTTGCTTATTGTGATAGTGATTTTCAGTATAGTTTTAGACCCGAATATAGCGTATAATGAATATTGAATATCAATATATCCAAAATATACATGCTTATGTATATTTTAGAGTATTTTAAACAATTATTACCGCACAGAAATGACATTATGACATTTCCATAAATGACATTTACGCTCTGGCAATAGTTTTCCCAGACAGACGATGAAATAATAATCATAATTTTATGCGCACCACTGGTCTGCCCATTGCAAGATAACTATAGATTAATATAACGGAGCCACTGATATTATAATGTAAAATATACCACAACAGCAAATTATTATATTCCAAATTATAAAAAAATCATGATAAAATATGTGTTTCATTGACCATTCAGTAGTAAGGTCAAAAATAGTAATTTGAATGAAAAGGTAGTATATAAGATAACCCCATATAGTGTATAAATTTTATGGATTTGAGTATATTTACTCGACTTTTCAAACACAGATAATATATATATATATTGATCCTCTATTTAGTACACTACTATAAAAAATGTATTTTTTAGTTATAAATTAAATTTGAAAAACTTTTACTGCAAAAAATGTAAATGAATTATATTTTTTATGAATAAAATTACAAATATAAACACTATTCAATTTAAAATGTTCAAATTACAGTCTAATTGTTATTTTTGTTTTTAATTTCACATTATATAAATATATATATAAATAATTAAATATATGCAGTAAATTCCTAATAAAAAAATATCTTACACAATTTTCTTTCTCTAATATATAGATATATGTATATCTCCGTGGTACTATATATCAATTTTATAATATGTTAGTGATAAGATCGGGTCTGACAGGCTCATTTGATATTCCAACTGTTATAAATCTACAATGCGTGATCAAAAAGTTCGTTACGAAATGAAAAATTATAAATATATAGGTACTGACTTATTAAACATATACTAATATATAATATTATTGCCTATCTGCGTATAGCTATTAGTGATGTTAGTAAGAAATTTACAGAAAAAATTTCCAAAAACAGAAGTTTTACTATTTGTTTTTTTTTATTTACATTAATTTTGTTGTGACATAACTCATAAAAGCAACGCTGCAATTGCCATATCTGAAATAAAATAACGAATTTCTAACATCGCGCATAAATATTTATAGATCTTTTGTAGATGTGCCTCGAGCAAATAATATTGGTATAACGTGATAAAACCGTGTGAAATGTAAATTCTCAAATTTTAAAAATTTCTCATTTTAAATTTCATGAATATTAAATGTCTTAAATTTAAAAACACTACCTAAACATAAAATATTTGAAATTCGATATGATATCGGTCGATATGGTGCACTATGCTCGTTTGAATTTAATTTTGATTTACTCTCGAATTATATTTACTACTTTGAATAAAGAGAATACGAGTATACAATCAAAATTATTTAGTTTAATTGAAAAATTATGTAATACAGCTAGGCTGCAGATGAAATTTTCCGTAAATACTTCGGTTTTGCGAAGTAATTAAGAAAACTTTTTTTTCATTATGTTTTTTTTCTTTAACCGGAATCTGAGATTTTTTTGTACGAAAAGGTATTTATGATAACATTTTATTTTTCTTAATGGTTTTTAGTTCTTAGAAGTGAAGTGGTAAAATCATTAGTCTTACTACTTTCTTACTCCTTTTGCTTGTTTTCATACGAACTCTGATATTTTTTAAATGCATAGTTAATCGATCGGAAATTGCTTTTAGACCCTTTGCGGATTTTTAAATTGGCGATCCTCCCATTGTGTGTTGATAAAGTAAAGAAATAAAAAAAACACACATTATACACCATTAAAATATCAAAAACGTGTTTTTATATAACAGACGCATTTATATTGGTTAAATTACAATATTATATTTTATGGTATTTCTTGTTTGGGCTTGTTTGAGCAAGATTTTAACTAAATGTTTATATTTGTTAATACTTATCTTTACCGTATAATAAAATGTATATTTAAAATTATATTGTAAGAAAATTCAGATTATTTCAAATATTTCCCGTAATACTCCCTATATTAAGTCATTTTCAGGATAGTTTTGAAATAAAATTGTTATGAAAATTCACCTATGATAATCAAATATTCCTTTGAGTTATATATCAAGTAAATACAATATTTTGTTTTATCGGTGATTCATTAAATTGGTTAAATTACTTTTTTTGGTTTTAAAAACTTGTGACAGATCGATTTTGTTGAGTACAAATTAATTTTTAATATAGTTTAATAAACATATTACTAAATTAATTAATATAAATGTATTAATATAAAATTATATAGGTAATGTTTCACTATAACTATTGACTATTACTATTAAGAACTATCAAAATATCATGGTCAAAAATCATACGTATGCCCGACCATTACTCATAAATTCGAAACACCCTTCAATGGACAACCCACCACCGTCACGGACACATAATCACGACCCATAGACATACAATGTTCGAAACTAGAATCGGAGACCTAGACGTTACGTTTGCTGTCGTGATTCTAGAGAATTTGTACTGCTATATACACCAAAGACACGAATTTTTCTTTGAGAACGATTGTTGGAATAATACCGCACCTACAATCCACTTAGATATAAATAGAAGGATCATGACGTGATGGAAGGAACGCGTAACCCACCCGAAATAATACCACACCTCTCAAAATTGGATATGCAGAGAGACCCTGACTCACGTGCAAAAGTTACCAATATTCTGAACAAATATGTTGATGTATTTAGAGACAGGGTTGGTCATACCAAACTGATCGAGCATGAGAGCTTTCTCAAAAATCCGACTCCGATTGCACTTAAACCATATCTCTACCCAAAGGAAAAACAATCAATAATCGACGCCAATGTTAGGGATATAGAGAAACAGAGCCTGGTTGAACCAAGCACCTCACCTTGGGTCGCACCCAAAGTTCTTGCAAAAAAGAAGGACGGAGTCTTCGTAGGCTACAGACGGCTCAATGACGTTACCGAATCTGATGCGTATCGGATGCCAGATCTAAACAAATTGATTCGGCAGATGAGGGGCGCAAAAATTTTCAGCGTTTTGAACTTTAAATCCGGGTATTGGTAAGTACTATTGAACTAAAATGCTCGAATATATTCAACATTCAGGACCGATCGAGGGCTTTTTGAATTCAGGGTCCTACCTTTCGGGCTCAAGAACAGCTCCATGACCTTCGTATGGCCGATGAACGAGGTACTAAGTGGATATCTTGATGAGTTCGTGCCAGTAACGTATTTACGGGGGGGGATTTGGGGGATAGATCCCCCCCTTGAACTTCGACTTTTAATTTTTTTTATGGAAATATATAGTGAAATGAAAAAATATATGCCTAAGGGGGGGGGGGGATAATATATA
>JAIPRL010008521.1:0-20087 GCA_025469235.1 Pemphigus obesinymphae | reverse complement strand
TAGGGATTCTTTTATCACACAGAATACCTGACGCTTCTCTCCACTTTGTCCATCCACACTTAATCCTGTGTTTCATATCCTCTTCGAAACCCCCATCTTTCTGTATAACGGACCCTAAATACTTGAATCTCTCCACTTCTCCCACCACATCCCCACTTAACTTTATTTCTAGTCTTTCCCTATTCCCTCTGTGTTCCCTTTCACCAAAATCATACTTTATATATTCTGTCTTACTCCTATTAATCCTTAGTCTTTTACTTTCCAGAGCTTCCCTCCACTCTTCAAGTCTACCATTTACTTCCTCAGAACTTTCTTCTATCAGTACTATATCATCTGCAAACAACATGCACCATGGTACCTCCCCCTGTATATCCTTTGTTATCTCATCCATTACCAGGGAAAATAAGTAAGGACTCAGCCTATATTCTTTTTACAACTTCTCATACTTTTTGACAAGTTTTATGCCGGCTGTCGACCTGACGCAACCTCAATTAGTCGACTTCTACGACAGGCATGAGGAAACCGTGGAGGTATTCTTAGCCCCCTTCACAGGGGGTAACAAAAGAATATTTAATAATAAATGTAATAAATTAGATATATTAAATAACATTATGTTTAACACGGTATCATAAATATATGAAAAATATTGGTAAGAATAATTATTAATTTTACAAATATTGTAAAAACCAAAATTTTAATTTTTGTAATAATTTTAACATTTATTGTATTATTACATCAAATAATTGAAAAATTATAGTTGTGGTTTTAAGACCTATAAAATAATATTATTTAAATAAGAAGACTGTTTTAAAAATAAATTTTAAGCCGTATAAAATATTTGTATTTAAATACATACCTAGTATTTTTGTTTGTTCTTAAATACTTTTTTAAAAAAATATATTAAGTACGTCTTAAATACTTTTTATGTCAATGTACTTGTATCTGTATTTAAATACAATTTTAAAAGTATTTTTTACAAGACTGCATGTGTTGGTTAAGCATTAATGGTTCACATACATTTTTTTATTGTTTCATAATTGGTCTACAAATAACTAATTTAGTTTAGTTTCTAATATGTATTTATACATTTTTCAGTATCAATAAAATATTTTTTTTGATTCATATAAAACAATAGTAAATTGAGTTTACTTCATTTAGTGTATCCTGCTTAAAAATTAATATTAAATATAATCTTGTTTTACGTGCAGTGGTGTAGTGAAGGGCATGGAAGAAAATACATAGATTTATAAATGTATTCACCATAAAAATAATATTGTATAATATAGGTTATCATTTTAATATATTTTTTAAATACATTTGTGTATGGTTATAATTTATGAATTATAAATTTCTTCTAATTACAAAGCAGATAACTAAATAACTAAAGAAGTTGAAAAAAAGTATTAATAAGTACACACATAAGTCGTTAAATCGCATATTTAGATTTTCACATTTAAAATTCATGTGCGGTTAGGTCACAAAATAATAACAAGGGTTACAATTTTTATTTTATATGTTTTGATACTTTTCAGTACTTATCAAAATTCACAATAGAACTCATAGCAGTGATTTTAGCATATTTACACAAAACCAATAAAAATGGCCTTTTACAGAAAAATTCAAGTTGAAGCACCTACCAGTAAATAAGTAGTAAATAATATTTTGATGAAAAATCTCATTGTGATATACTACTTTAAGAGGATGCTACACATGCAGAAAAATAATCGTTATAGTATATTTTATAAATTTACTAAAATAAATGAAGCATAAATATTTTTCTATTATTATAAGGATACTTATTTCTAGTTATTTATTCGAAAATTAAATTTTGTTCCAAGTACTTAAAAAATTAAGTGTTATACAATATTATTAATTGGTTGTAGGGGGTATGGGAGCAAAGTTCCCCGTCACTTTTTATTTTAAAATTATGGCCTATACTCAAACACTATTTACAACTATACCACTGAATACGTACACAATATAACCTTCGAAGTTTATGTAAAAATATATTGTCATAAAGATGCATATTTTAACAAGTAGAATAATTCTAAATATCCTGGATTCAATTTGAATTATAGAAATGACATGCATAACGAACTTAGTAAGACAGAGCAAATAGGTAATTGCAACATATAATGGCTACCTTGTTATGAACAAAATTTAGTTTCAAACTTTTGTCTTTTGTCATACATCATCTACTTACATTCAATAGCTATATACTGTTAGGTGTGAAATGTAGTTAGTGATTGATGGCCAGTGGTGATGAGACAAAGTTACAAACCTCTGAGAGAACCATAATTAACATAGACACAAGGCCATATGAATGAAGATATAATGCTGATTTAGAATGGCGTTCCAATGGGCCAAATATATATTTATAGGTATATAATGTTGTAGGTTTATAAAATCAGTAAAGATGACCCGCTTATATTAAGATATCATTACTTAATCTTTATTAATATTTTGCAAGTTATTTTGAAGAATTTGCAAGTATACTGGTTTTCCATAAAACTTCAAAAATGAGGGGTGGGCCAACTTCACGTAGCCTACCCATGTTGTCCTACAACTTCAAAGTTGGTACTAAACGATAGCTTATAATTTGCAAGAATTCGCAATTCCATTTTTGAAATTATGAAGTTGACCCCATATATTTACCTTTATTTATCTATATAAGATAAAAGATAAGTAAATAATCATCTAGATAAGTCTTAATACTGTATGTAGGTATGTGATATAATATTTTCCATTTAGAAGTGTTCACAGCCAATCAAGTATGTAAGAATCTACATCATTATTATTTATTTAAAACTACATATTCTGTGTGAGAGATTTATATTCTACATTAGTCATAGGATTACTACATATACTGTCATCATATTCCAACTGGTTTAGATATATAAATAAAATCTTTTCGGTCCTAATATTTTAAACACAGAAGTCAAGATATCCGTACCGGTTCATATAAGTATTATAGTTAAGTACTTTGAATATTAAATAATATCCTTGTATGGATTATTAATTGTTCATTTTCTTCCAATTATTCGTTTGGGTACATCATAATATTTATTATATAATAAAAGGTTGTGCGATCGTAACACACTGTATTTAAGGTAATTTTTCTTCGAGCTTCAAAAAACAATTAAAAATGATCTTTTAAAAGTATCATCTAGAACCGATTATCTATCTATAGCACACGCATTTTAAAAATACTACTCAATTCTTTCTAGTCGAAAAATGTCTCACAGACAAAAAAAACATATACATCATTCTAAAATCAATAGTTTCAAATAGTCACAAATTAATTTTTACAAATTATTACTATTTATTTTTTTGGCTTAAATGCACTTTAGTTCTTAGTCACCATTTTCAAATATATTTTTTTTAAATGTATGTTATTTTTTTTTTATTCTTTAAAGAATGGTGAAGTCAAATTTTATCGGTTGAACTTACTTTCGAATTTATAAGTAAAAACTTAATTTATTTCATTTTTTTAAAAGAAGTGCAATAACTTTGTAAATATTAATTTTTTTAAAACATTTTTTTCTAACAATACTTTTTTTTTACGTTTAGTAAAATTGTGAAGATATACATTGAATATCATACTTACTTTTAAAGTTATGACCAAAAACTTTATTTTTGTATTTTTTTTTTTTTAAGTAAGGCCGACGACTAAAATCAGACAAACCTATTAAATTTAGAGTAAAAAATAAATAGATATATATTCCAAAACATTTTTGAAAAAAGTGACTGGGAACTAAACTGCATTTGTTTTTTTTCATTTGTCATTTTTATATACCTATATATATATATACTCTATAGGCATATTTTTTATATAACCTAATAAATTGTATTAAAAATATAATTATAAAAATTAAGTTATTCTATACATTTATAATAATCTGTTACCATTTAAACATTCTTTGAAAAACTTAAAATTTGTAGCATTAGAGATCATTAGGAGGGGTCTGATAGTTGTGGATTATATTGAGGAAGGGATTATGGGTTAGAAGCCTATGGCTTATAAGTATAATAATATAGCCTAATTATTGCATGTACCTATACTCATAAATATTGTACACATCATTGATGTATTTGATTTTGAATACTTTTCAAAAGTATTATTTACTACACTGATGGTAACCCTGTGTATCTTTTGTAGTTTAATTCATTACCAAAAAAAAATAAGTAAGGAGTATTACCAAACACTGATATACTACTCTAGAAATCTAAATTCTCTAAAAACTATAGTTCTCAGTATTTTCTCATAGATTTGTCCTCATTTATATTCACCTATAACTTTGTTAATCTTTTCTTTATTATGTCCACTTCAAAATCTCTAGCAATTCTGTCATATTATAATATTATTTTATATTATATATATTATATTAACCTACCTTCTCTAGATTAATAAATACTCATACCATACACTGCAACTTACATTTCTTTTCACTATTATTCTATACTACCCGCCTTATACAAATATGGTTGACCTCTGGGGCATAAACACAAACTGACTTCTTATAAATAAATATCTCACTTCATACCCCTTTTCTATTATTTTCCAAATACTCATACTTAAACTCAAATATTTTATTTCTCTATAATTTTCACATTTTTGTACATCTTCACCTCCCTTTAATTATTGGTAGGTAGGTACCACATAATTTTTCCTAGCTTTTTAAAATGTGTTTTTTTCATAATATAGCAGATTTACATTTGAAAACCATAGTTTTCGTGTATGTGTGTGTGTCATAAATGAACCAAATAATTGTTTAAACAAAAATGTGTACAACTGTATTACCAACGAACCATAGTTATCATAAAATAGAATTGATTCTGAAAATGTATGTTTTCTATTTTACTTTATGTTTACCACTTTTGTTTTTTCTTTTATTTTATTTGTTTTAAATTCATTGAAATACGATATACCAAAATACAGTACCACAATCAAATTTTAAAAATAATTTGACCAACAACATTGAGCAAACAATATAGATGATTTTTATTTACTACACAAAGACCAATGTTTTATAGTACCAATGAATAAGATACCTATAGTGTAACCATATTTTGTCAGTACTAAAGGGAGACAATTTTTTTTATAATAATATATTACATATCTTAACTATACAGTGTAGTGAATAACTATATAATATGGGTACCTAAATTGCTAAATAATTATCTAATACTTTAATACTGGTAGGTATCTAAGAAATAAATTAAAAGAAATTCAAATAACCAACTATAAAAAAGCTTCTTAATTATTATAATAACATAGGTATATGATTAAGTAAAATATTTTAAATTAAATAATAAAAATAATTCGAAAAAAAGAATAGTGAATCAATAATTTTGAAAAATACAGGATTTATTTCTAATGCATAATATCGTAAACATCTATATAATTATATTTTTAATTTTGTAATTACTTGTTATTAATTTTGGTATTTGAAGTAGACTTTATATTTATACTTGTATTTATTTAGTTTGAATTCGATTTTATACATTTTGAAAATGTTATAAATTTTTTTAGATTAAATTTTAAGAATGTAGAACCCATTTAGGTAAATTGGTCAAGTATTCAATATAATGAATATTTAATTAATATTTTTACAGTTTTTATACATATCTCACAGGCTTTACATTTTTTAGTATTGTTATTCAATTTTAGTGAAAAAATTAATTACAAAATGTGTTATATTTGTAATTTAAATATCAAGCATTATTACACAATTGAAAAATATATATTACTAGTAATATCCTAATCAGTTGAATAGGACATAGAATATTTAGAAAAAATTTGGTGGATAGAGAAAAAGTGAGATATCGAAAGAATATTTTAATAATAACATTGGTTCTAAATGTCTGCTAAGTTGTTAAAAAATTTATAAATTTAAAGTTAGAGGTACTTGGTACACTCTTTGTTACTATAGTCTTTAATGCTTGGACTCTGGGACTACTGCATTGACTACATCTATCCTACACTGTTATGGCTATTGATGAGCAAAGTCAAAAAACAAGACTATGGCAGTCTTGATTTTGTTCTTGTCAATTTAATCTTGGTATTGGTCTTGGTTTTATTTACTCTGACTCGTTAAAAGTCAGTCTATGTTTCAGTCTTAATCTTGGTCATGGCATTATATGCAACATTCTTTCAGTATTATTTATTTTTTTTTTAGCAAATTTATAAAAAAGGATAGATAACTTAGGACAGATTCAAAAACCATTGTGTTTTTGTCATTTATTTATAAGTAGTATATACTGAAGTATATGTATTTAATGCAAGACTTGACCAAGACCAATTTTACTCATCAATAGTCACAGCTAAGCTCAATATATTTAGACAGCATCAATATAATATAAGCTTAAGACTATCATCTAATTAATGTCTTGAGTTTAATTAAGTACAATATTTCTATGGATAATAATCATTAGTTCGCTACATATTAAAAATATAAATAAATAAAAACAATATTTTTAAATAAGGAATATAGTTGATAATTATTTATTATGGATTACTATTAAAAACAATATTGGTATTATAAATTAATATTGTAAGATATAAATATTACACACATTTTAACAAACTAATTATTTATTAATATTTTATAATGTGTATTTATTATAATTTTCCTTTGTATTCCTTATCTGATTTCTGGTATATCTATCAGTTTAAACGCTCCTTGATGCGTCTTATTCATATGTTCCACCAATCATAAATCTCCAAAATTCTCTTCGTATCATAGACAAAATTGTTGGCGTATAACTCCCAGGAGCTGCAATGATTTACAAGAACTTTAAAAACTGAATTAAATTTTTTAGACAGAAATATGTAGGTACAATTATTGGAGTTCAAATATGTAGAAATCATATTATGGTAAAAAGGTATGGACTATTTGATAAATATATTAATTTTTATTCTGCTTAGTATTCATTTTTTTTTTTTAATAATTATTAAAATTCTGAACTACAATATTATATTATATTTTTTTTTTCTACAAATAAAAATAATCAAAATGTACAACTAAACATAAATAAACATTTTCAACATCAATTTTTTTTTGTTTTTAATAAATGTGTAAAATGGCAATTTTGAATTTAAAATAGTATCTTAGTATTCATATATTTCCTCCCACTCTATGCTTTCGACTGATTTTTGAACCTTGATATCCCACCTTTAGGATTAGATATCTGGTATATAAATATAATATATATCTATATAATATCTTTTAGTTTATAAATATAATTATAAGACAAAAGATCAATACGGAAAAAAAAAATTAAATGTATAATAATAATAAAGTAAACTATACACATATTATTATTGTATTAATCCTTTCACTGCCAGCCATTTTTCACTTTGCAATCTCTACACGCCATATAATTTTTTTACATTTTAATAATTTCAACACTCATAAAAATGTGTTACTGCGAAAACTTTCTCCCTCTACCTTTATATATACATATATATATAAAGGTAGAAGGAGAGTATAAATACTGGAAAATTCTAAGTTTTATCAATTGATCAAAATAAACTTTAAGAACATGTGTGCAATTTGAGTTTTAAATTTGGTAAAAACAAAAAATTTTAATTTGTATACATTTTCCCCAATATTATACTATTTGAAATATATGTAAACCATTTGGGGAGGGGGTCTCAGTCCCCATATCCCCCCAATCCAGCGCTCTTATGCAGAAAAATTACAAACAATTTATAGTTTAATCTTTAAATAATTGAATTTTATAAAAAATAAATAAAAGGCCCATTGTCATGTATACAGTTTACAGGAAGATAGGTTTATCGAATTATGTAGAGATACTTACGAAGAACATCTTTATTGTCAGTTTCTGAGCCTTGTTGAACAAAATAATTATCCTTCATGGCATCAGTGTCAAAACTGAAATGTGTAAATAATAAAATGTACATGTTAAAAAAGTTACCTTATATACCTGTATAGACTCATATACATGGGTAGGTACATAATTTTTCTCTAATTGTGATTGTCCCATTAACCATGCAAATATATCACAAAAATTCTTCACTTTTATTTCAATATTCAGTCCTTACCCATTTTGTATACCACATTCAATTAATTTCAATATTAAAAACACAAAAAGTAAAAGCATTGACTTCAAATCGATTAACGAAATTGTTAAGAAATTATTTTCTACATTATACTTAATACAATATTATTTCGCAAAATATTTGAAATAAAAGTGAACTTCTTAAAATATTCTTTAAAAAACACAACATAAAACTGTATTTGTAATATAATTTTCTTTTAAATTTTGGGGTATAAGAAATGTATTTTAAAATTATTTTTACAGTGCATTTTTTTGAGGCATTTAAGTCATTTTTAAAATTTTTAAAATGTATTTTTTGTTATTTTTTAGGACATTAAGATCCCAGCCCTAGAAAATATTTAATTTATGTATGTTATCTAAAATTAATTAATTTTCAAACGAGTATAAAAAATTATTCTTTAGGTTTACTTATATTAAAAGTCTAGACTATATACTCGCATAGCATCAATACATAATATTACATATAACAATACAATATGCTCCGAAATCCAAGTCTCTAATTCTCTACATTAATAATCTTCAAATATTTTTTATAATATTGTATCACTTATATAATTATTCTTTTTATGTTCATTATTATATTGTAAATATTTGTTTTGATATTTAATATTAAAATAAATAATTAAATAACTAATTTTATATTATATTTTATGTGACCGTCTAATAGCCTAAGCCATATTAATAACACATTTTTAAATAACATTTTGAAATTTTAAAAAAGTAATATATTATATTTAATTTTTATGAGTATTAAATATATTTAATATAATTATGTTTCCATATATTATAAATATGCACATAGTTAAAAATTTTTTTTGGATAGGGTCCATTAATCAAAACTTACTTTTTACATTTTCAAAATATATTAAATAATATACAATATATAGTGAGCGATCGAACAACATAGACTATTCTCTGGATATGTCCTTATTTATAAGGATATTTTACATCCAATTTTGAAGAAGATGTATTCTGGTAATTCTAACGAAATTTTATATGTTTATATGTTTAAATATAATTTAAAAAAAAACCTTTAAGTATTCCCATGTTATTGTTTTTATTATAGTTGTTATTTTTATGCATTTATAAATATTATTGGGTAAGTAAGTAAGTAACTATATCAATAATAATTTCATGTTTATAATTTTTATAAATATTCTTAAATATATTACTTTTACATATCTCATTTATATCAAATTAAAAACTAAGTACTATGATGGAATGAACATAATTTATAATGATCAATGTTATCTATTAGGTACTAAGCCACTTTATAATATGCAAATTTAAATAAATTTTATGAATTGTTGAAAATGTAATTTATTTGTTTCAGTTTTTCTTTTGTCTATTATTAGTTTTATTTACAAATACTATAGTTTAAATATAAATTTTATTATTTTACATCTTTTTTTAGTTTCTAATATGTATGATACAATTTTTAATTATACAACTAAACAAATTTAAATTGTTATAATATTTAAAGATAAAAATGTTAGATTAAATTGAATACCTTTGGGTTGGACAGAAACTTTTAATGAGTTGAATCGCAGAACATCTTACCAAACAACATTCCTTCAACAAAACTTCACGATATTTAATACTGTTACCTGAAACTAAAATTATAAATCATAAGCTATTAAACACAACATCAATGTTAAATCTACCTAAAATAAGAATACAACTGTGGAACTTTTAAAAGTAGAATTTAAATTCTAAAAACCGTTTGTAACTTATCAGCTTATATTCTATGGTCCGATCAAGGCATTTTTTTTATGGCATATTATTTATCATTAAAAATAAAACTTTTAAATATTGATTTTATTTTATTTTCCAATAATAAAGTAAATTGCTTTCAGATCTTATATCCGACTTTCCAAAGTTTCAAAAATGTATGTTAATTATTGATCGTTTAGACGTAAATATAGTTATAACACAACAATAAAAAAAGGTAAGAGAACAAGTCTATTTTTAGATTAATTTCAAAATTTACTTAAATATTTATGATTTGTTCAATTTTTATTTTTCGTTAAAAATTGTAGGTCTTGCGACTCCTTGATAAATAGATATAAAATATAAATAAATATTTTTTCTTATGTAAATAGGAAAATAAGTACATTAAAAGTTATATAAAGTTATCTACATAGTTATCCAAGATTAACCTAGATTTTTTTTATAGATATTTGTATTTTAGAATATTAAAATAATTAAATTTTAATTGATTTTTATAATCATTGAGGATTTATTAAATAATATATAATATATCTAACATTTTATTTCATAACAATGCAATTAAAAAGTTAAAGGTTACCTATAGGTTTTAAAAAAACTGGGTAAATAGGGGATATTATAGGCGATGTATATATTATTATATACAGTATTGGGTAAATTACTAGCCCCCATCTAATTTTTGTTCTGAGACCCCCACTAATCCAGTATGTACCTATATAATAATTTAATTTAATATGACCATAATTTACAGTTATGAGCAAAATGATCGATTTTTTACATAACAATTTTTAGCAAGGCCAGATTTAGAAGAAGGGGAGGAATAGATGTTAATTTTTCAAGGATATTTTATTTCGTTTTAGCCTGGGGCTCTCCATCAGTTCGAAAAAGCTTTCTAATTTTGCTTATTTTCTTAAAAAAATTGATAGCTTTCAAACTATGAATCCGGCCGTGGTTAGGTTAAATAGGTTTGATTTAGGTATAGGTATTGAAGCAAATTAAACTTATGGGTTGGGATCCCCTTCTGAATTTGACGACCAGCATTTAACTCTTAGATCCACCACTGTATCTAACATTAATTATATATGAAAGCCACAATAAATAAATTATCTAAATAAAACGATCCTAAGTGAAACATTGATATGATATAATATAACGTAATTAATATACGTACATAATTAATATTACTATAAAAATTTTTTTTCAAAAAATAAATTACACACATTTTTGTATAGTTTCTGGAGGAAGGTGAGTGATTGGATCGGATCTTAAAAAATTGAATTTTATTCAGTTTATTCTCCAATTTCTTTGATAATTATTTATATTTATATTACCTATTTCTTTTATAAAATTATGATTATTTATTAATAGATCTAGAAAATGTTTGATATTTTATAAAAATTAAAAGATATAAAAGTTTATTTAACTAATTATTTAAAAATATACATATAAATATGGTCTAAAATGTTATAAATAGTATTTAAATAATTATTAAATAATGAAAAATAATATTTAAAGGAGTTTAAAAATTTTAAATATTTAATAATAAAAATGTTATAACAAAATATATATAAAAATTTGATTGAAACAGATTTTTATATTTCAGTTTTAATCAACATATCTATACCAAGAGTTAAAAATAAAATCATAATTAGATTTTTCTTCAATTCGGATAAAAATGACTTAATACTACGAAAATTGATCCAATAATGTCAAAAGCTATAAAATAAAAATCATTAAGCAAAATCTAATATGTTAAAAAAATAATCATGAACTTCTAATCTATAATCTTCAACTCCATTGTTTATTCATATTTTGTTGAGAAAACTGCCCTTAGGTCACTGAGAATTATACGTATCATGTATTTTCATAGATCAATGGGAGTGGAGGATTAGAACCCCATAACCCTCCTCCCTGGTGACATGGTCTTGTTCAGGGCATGGGTATACAATAGACATTCATACAATTAAAAGTCCTATAGATTTAATTATATAAACCCATTACATTTTTATCGAAGATGATAATTTAATAGTTTTATCTGATTTGTTTAATGTGTAAACATTTTTAATAATTAACATTACACAACCTAAACAATGAAAACAAAAAAATGTTCTTAAAATATTTTCAATAAGTGAATTCATGTTTTAATAGATCTTAGAATAATAGGTATATAGACAATTTATATGTGAAAAAATAATTTTATGAATATTATAATATTCGTGAAATGTATACATTGTCACTATAGCTAATTTATTTCAATATATCACTCTTTATTTGAATTCAGGAGTGATTGGTACATTTCATTTTACCTAATTTCAAAGGAATTATACGCAAACAATATACATTATATGTAATCATTGCTTATTTATGCCGATATTACTACTTAAAATAATGTATGATAAGAAATTTAGACTGACTGTTAATGGTCATATTCCCTTTCAGGCATATATAGTTAATGAAGGGCACTAATGTTTGACCACATTTTTCATATTCTTCACTCAAGTCACTTTGTTTCAACGGCAAACTGACAACCATGGTCATCATGCAAGCTATCATAATATAAGTCATGGTGTTCATAATGGCGAAAAATAAACCTGAAACACAAATTAGTATATAATTCAAACATAATTTTGTAAAACATATTTTATATGAAAAAACACATCAAAAATTTTAAACTCCTACCTATGTCGTGCCAAAATTATGTTCATAAATTTGGCCATTTAGAAATATTTTTATTTTTAAGGAACGTAAGGTGGAAAAATATTAAATATGAAAAGATTCAATAACATACCTATTTGTAGGAATAAAAAATAACAAACCATATTGTGAAATGACGAAGATAAAATAAATAATAAATTAATAAAATGTAGTTATATTGAGTAAGTATCTATTGTTTTTGGATGTTTAAAATCCTATAATTTAATACCTAGTTTAATCGTTTTTGTAATTTTACGTATTGTGAACATTTGGGATTAAATAATATCTCGATTAACAATGACTATGACTCATTACTAATATAATATATTATTATTATAATATATATATATTTATATTTTAAAATTATCAATTTCAATAAGAGTATACAAATATGTATGATTATCTTTATTTGTGATAATTTGTATTTTTATTAATTTTATTATTGAAAAACGACTGTTCACAATCAAGGCCAATATTATTGATTGAACAATTAAATAAATATATATATATACTTAATTGTCAATATTAATGTGCTGTATTTATTATTATATAATGAAAAAAAGACTAATGAGTATGAATTTTAATAGTATTAAGAGTGACTAGTTTTATTTTACTTCTATGACTTGAGTTTTATATTTGTATCTTTAAAATAATTATTTTAATTAAAAAATTAATACAATGTGATATTTTTTGAAAAGTTTTCTCGTGTAGCATGGCATTTGGCCATGAAGACTTAACCAGAAATATAAAAACTTTAACATTATAAGAAACACTAAGTTTTGGAAGTAAAATAAAACTTAAAAGTGACTTCACTCAGTTTACAGTTCTCACGGGACATTTGAGTAATATAACGAGTTACATTTTTTTTATACTAAATTTGACGTCTTAGAAGAATCATTTTTTTATAAAAATAAAAACAATAATACATTATATATTAAACATGAGGCGAATCTTCTATTATTTTCCAAACTCTTATCTAATCAAAATGATTCCCCTTCTCTACTTTCAGTTATAAACTTATATATCCCTTCACATCACACTTGATCTTGTGCTCCCTTTCAGATTCCTCACTTGACATCCAATTTTCTTTTAAATGCCCCCATGGTACGCCTTCCTCGCTCTGCGAATATCGATTCTGATTTCTCACTATTTTAATTAATTGTACATTAGTTATTTCTATTTATATAATATTTTTAATTTAATTCTTCCTTTTATTGTCTGCATTATATATCATAATAAACTTTCGTTTAAATAGTATACATTTTAAAAATGTAAATATTTAACTTGGTTCGGAGTTTTATTTAGATAAATCGTATTAGGTTTTAATTTAACGCGTTCCTAACATCGGTACACTAAAGATATTAAAACAAATATATCATTAGGCGAGGATAGGCAAAGTTAACAAAAAAATAAGCTAGATAATGTTTATTAGAACAGTTTTTTTAATAGGTAGTTACAAGTTAAAAGTTAACGAACTCATGATTTAACTAGTTAAAGTTAAAAGTTAAAACCAGATTTTGTATGACGATCCCCCCCCCCAAAAAAAAAAAATATTCATGTGTTTATTAAAAATATATATATTAGTTTATATTATATTAATATACTATATTTTCATAGTTCGTTCAAAATTATGTTTGTAATTTATTTTGATTTTTGCTCATCAAAAAGTATATAGGTACCTATTACATTCACACCCGCGATCGTGTCGGTAAGTAATAACGGTTATCGAACAATTCCAGAAATTATTTTCACGTCTTTATTTATTATTATTTAGTCTTTATTATATAAGATAACATAAGTGCTTGCAGATTATATGGTTAATATTAATTATTGTATTTCGTATTATTATTTTTGTTTGAAAAATTTTTACCAAAAAAAACCAATTAAAAATTTACCAAAAAAAAAAGAGAAAAATTTGATATTATCTCTAGAACAAAGGTTTTTTTGGGGTCAAATATCACAAAAATGGCCTTTTTGTAAATATCTCGCTTTCTAATGGCCGCACAATAAAACATTTTTAATTAAAACTCATAGAAGAGACAATTATCTATAAAAAGGTTAAATTCATATATCGTGTACTAGTGACCATTTTCGTGGTACAGAACTTGCCAAATAGTCCTTTTTTGAAAATTTTGATTTTTTACAAAAAAAATAAAAAATGGCCTTTTCGTAAATATCTTTCTATTCGTCATATGATTAATAGCTTAAGAAAAAAAAAATTGTAGAAGAAGAAATGTCCTTTAAAATAATGTATTTCTTTTTTATGCAAACAACTGTTTTAAACCATTTTACGACTTTTGATCAATCTATAAAAAATACACAATAATACGGGTGCATTATTGTCTCTGGTATAGTGTGGGAGGGATAATATTTTTTTGAAAAAAGGCGATGTAATAAGTGGCAAAATTATCGAAAGATATACCCTAATAAAAAAAATAATAAAAATTCCGCCCACCACCATTTTATAAATTTGTGGGGGGTTAATTCCCCCCAAATCTGTTTATTTTTTTCTAAACATATCAATAAATATTACACTTACGACAAAAAGTTTTAAATAAAAAATTTTCATCGTTTAATTGTCTAAAATTTTTGTAATTAAATATTTTTGTCTAGATGTAAAGGTTAGGCTAGAAAATGAGCCTTAAATCACCACCTTTGCAAAAAACTTAAGCTTTTTTTCTATTATTTACCCGTTCCTTAATGGGAATTCGTCAATAGAGTCTTTTTAAAGTATTTTTGAGTAGCTGAGCAGTTATAATCTATAGATATATATATTAAATCTTTATCAAAAGAACATTTTGTGTTGTGTAAAAACATCGGTTCTTGCAGTAAATCGTTAAAAATGAGTTTGTTAAAAAAAGGCCTTTGAGTAGATATTTCGCTTTTTATTGGTCGTGCAATAAAAAGTTTCAAATAAAAATTGTAGAGGAGAAAATTCTGTACAATTTTTAATTAATAAGCCATCAACTTAATTTTGCCATCTACTTTCCGAGAAGGGGAGACCCCCCCCCCCCACCGAACTCAATATGGCCCTATGCCAAATTTATAAATGCATCATAATATGATACAGTGATACGCTATAATAGTATATTATAGGTATATAATATGACATATAGTGTACCCATATATTATATAACTACTGTTGATGCCTACTATCAAATAAAGTCCGGCATATTCAAATATTCAAACTATTTGGTTAGACTTAAATTATTTAAAAATATTTTAAAGTAAATAATGATTAGGATAATAGGTATAAAATATAATCATAGATAAGATAACAAATTTGGAAATAGTGTTGGCAATTTTTACCATTATATCTAATGATCCTTTACGACGTTTTAAGGATAAATAAAGTATGTACCTACCTACACATACTATTGTGGGATGATATTTATATAGGAATTTGTCCAATAGATATGCCCATCCGATGACATCGTGTTTTCAGGGAATAGTCTTGAAAAACATTCATAATATTATATAGGTATGTGATACGAACAGTGGAGGTTTTATGGAAGGTTGGGTCTAGGGATACTAGACGCATCTCATATTCAATAAACATTGTAAAAATTATATATAATTTAATCATCAAAATGTCTTTTTAACCAAGTTTGTAGACTTGCTGACATGCTGATAAGTGGGCCCTCCCAGAAAAATGTTCAAAAACTGCCACTGGATGCAAACTATACTCAGTAAAATATACCATTCAATATTTTAATGTTCAATCATAAATTGAATGATATTATTATTCCAATATCTAAATTTTTATCATAGTAAATAGTTCTTCCAAATCATTATTTATTTTTTTATTTGGCATACGTAAGTACAACTGTGACGCTCAAGACGGGATATAGAGGACGTGTTGAACGACAAGCCTTACATTCTATCAATAGGTGGCTGATGAGTGGTAGATTAATATTATTTCAATATTTTAGTTGATAAACTATAAGATAAACTGGATAGTTGATACTATGAATGTTATTCATAGTAATGTTGTCCAAGGTTCAATGGTTAGCTACCTATTCGCCGTATTCGGCATCCAGGTGTTGTTGTTTACATGAGAAATAATTTACAAAATATGAATGGGGAATATTGTTATTGTCACATATTACATTTAAAAAAATAGGTAGTCAAATAGTATAATATAATATACCTAATAACAGTATAATATCAAATAAGTATTTTGTAAATTCCAATAAAAATATTTGATTTAATTCATATAAAATAATCGTTTTATTGGAATATATTTAAATTATTCGGTTTATTCGAATAAAATATTCTGTTTATTCGGTTATTTTAATTTGAAAAATATTCGAATATATTTTGCATAAAAATCTATTCGGCCACGTAAAATAATATTTGAATAAAATATTCTATAGTTTAATGTCAATTATCGAATACCTATGCTGGGTTGCATGAAAATTTACAAAACCGAAAACTCGTTAACAGTTCTGTAAAATTACAAACTGTTCTGTAAAATTGATAGAATGATATCAAATATGCAGTTTTCGAATTAAAAAGTTATAGATCCGATTTCTGTTCTGTATAATTTACAGCACTGTTTTACAGTGTCCTTATCATTTAATTCTAATTTTGTTATCACATCATTTTCATATTTACAAACGACAATCTAAACCACTGTACAATTTATTAAATATTTTTAATAAAAATTGTTTAATATTGGGTATTTTTTTAATTGTATAAATATATATGATGATGTCGAGATTCATCAATTTTATCTTTGTCTTACGAGTCTGATGAAGATAACATGAATAGTTAACACCACGAACTAAAATTATACATTATAATTTTTATATATATATATATAATAATCTTAGTTCGTGATCAACATCAATAAAATTATAGATTTAAGTTATAACGAACAAAAAAATTTAAATTACCATAACAAAAACAACATCTTATGTTTGATAAGACTAAAATGTGTACCTATACACCGTTTACCAAGGAAGCAGTTATAACCTCTTTAATATGTACTATTCACAATATTTTCATGAAAAGCAATTCGTTCTATAACTTATAATATACACAACTGAAAACTTTATCATGCCAACAGTTTACGAAACTGTTTTCATACAACCTGGCATTAGTGTAAATAGTAGGTACCAACTATTCGATAGTGTCTATTACTAGTTAGTACCTATACAATATTTAAAATCAAAATTCACATATTATAATTATATTATATTATATAAAGGAACACATTATTATTAGTATTATTTACAAAAAATATTAACGTAGCTTAACCTTGTATAAAAATATTAACTAGATAATTAACTTATTCACAGATATCTTAGCTACATAATTTGATAAGTTTACAGTTTACAAAATTATACTAGTTAAGTTAATGAGTTAACATCAACTAGTTGATGCCTATCCATGCGTTTAAGTCACCCAGCCTTGGTGTCTATACATAGAAAATATTTAAACTAAAATTGACGTAAAACGCCTTTCTAGTACCTACCTATGTCTACCTATAAAGTAGTTAAACAATAATATTTTTGTTTTTAAATAATACGCAAAAATTAATTAATTATATTGTAATTTAATTGTAAATAGAATTTAAAATAAAATAAATTTTCATTACCGATGCTAGAGTTGAAAAACTGTCTGTAGATTTTGGTTCTGAGCGTTCTCGATCACACGTACAAAACAAATGATATATTTTATTTCTCTGCTATAATGCATACCTACTTACTGCGCATTTCGTTAGAAATGATGGCGTTGGTCTGTGGTGGTAGACAAAGCGAGTGTTGCCAACGGTACATTGTAGTTTATTAGTAAATATTGTAAACATGAAATGAATTATTTCCAAATAATAATACCTATACAAAGATAGGCCAGTTGGTGAATTAAATTAATAATAGGAACAAACTTTATTTGATTAAAATAATATATTTATATACATATATATTATATTATTATATTAATATTCCATTGAAAAATTAGAACTCATGTATCTACTCGAAAATAGTTAATTGTTATTTTCCAACATTTATAAATAATATAATAATAATATAATATTTGTATATGTAATAATAATTGTAAAAAGTTAATATAGGTAATGAAAATATAAACTTGTTGAGTTAGCTGGTAATGTCAAAAATATAATTAGTTGATTTAAAATGTTTAAAAAATTAACCTACGTACTTAATTTGTTTAACTATAATTCTATGACATAATATGATGTAATTCCAGATATATATATATAAATCAATTGAAAAATAAGTGTTAATCAGTCCGATCTTTGGGTAGGTACATAATTTTGTTTAGATTGGCGACTTGGCCAACGTACCTATCCTAGAAACAAGTCGGACGAAATGAAACTTAAAACCTAAAATGAAAAAATCCATACATTTAATTGATTATTAATTATTATTCTCTGAATTTCTATATTTGTATTTAAAAAAATATATTAGTACTTAGATTCTTATTATAAATTAAATACTATCCTAACCATTTAATTAAATTAATTAAATTTAATAAAATTAATTTGTTATTAATTAATTTAATTCAAGCTCATTAATTTCCATCACCAAAAGAAAAACTTATAATCCACCCTAGCAGTAAATACCCACTCAATATACTTCTTTATTATACTTTAATATACTTACTAAATATTCTTCCATCACACATTTTTCCGATTGCATATCGTCTTGATTTGAAAATAATATTATTTTCTTCCCGACCAAAATTGAATAATTCTTCTTCTTAGTTCTTATTTTCAGGTGCGAAATAATAATAATAATAATAATAAGGACCGTCCATTTTTCTTTGTAAGACCTATTTAGATATTCCTAAATATTCCTAAAATCCTAAATCCTATTATTGAGCGTATGAAAAAAGTGTTTCAAAATAAATTAGGCATATTTTATTGATTTTGCAATTGTTAATATACAGATCGGGTTTTGAGGTCGGTCGGCTGATTATATATTCGTGTATAAATATATATATATGGCGCTTACAAGAGCCTCTCAAAATTGTAGAAAATTTACTGTACGGCCAAAATAGTAAGACCCTCCCCCTTTTCATTTTTTTTCTTATTTTCTCATATTTTCTTTCAAATTGAATTTACTTATATTCCTGCCACAGACCATGCTCCACCTAAGGCCCTAGAAATCTCTAATTCTGCTTAAAATCTAAAAATAATGTTTGCAGTATTGACACTGAAAGAAAGTGATTGTTTAATGCAGTGACGTAGCTAGAAATTCATTTTTGGGGGGAAGGGGCACTGGATTTTGTATCACTATTTTTAGTTGTTCTAAAATACAATATTTCATTGTGCTTCTTAGGATCATCAAATTATGTTTATATGTAATATCCAAGGCCTGCGGTATTATCATTATATGAAAAGAAGCCGGTCAGTAGGGGGTGGAAGCAGTTCGCTCGTCGGGTTTCAGTAGGGGTGGATGCATTTCGCTACTGGTCAGGATACTCCTGGTAGATGTATTAAATTTTAAAGCAATGATAAGTCGTTGCATTTAATAAAACGATTCTGAGCGTAGCTTCGGTGTAGTATACATAACTCTTAATACTTTATTGTTTAGGCTCGGTGAAAAAAAAAA
>JAIPRL010008520.1:6874-20092 GCA_025469235.1 Pemphigus obesinymphae | reverse complement strand
TGGGAAGTATATAACATATAAATTTAGGAAATATTACTTACATTCTACTTGTATCATCTTATTAAAATTATCTTCCCCTAAAAGTTACATAATTTATAACATATTATTATACATAATATAATACATATAATATTTTTTTTTAATAATATTACGCGTTTTTTAGTTAAACTGTTATTATAAAATTTTCAGTATAGTATAAAATCTGTGTAACGTGGTAAAACTCACAGAAATAAATTTTCAGAATCATCTAACAAGTGCGTAGCATACATAAATTAATATATGGTGCCTTTATGTATATCGCCGGACTAACTAGAAATACGCCAGTCTAGAAATGCTAGTTAGTTTGGCAATCAACATAAATGCACTATATATTAACTTATAAATGCGACGCAGTTTTTCAATGGTTCTGAAAAACTATTTTTGCGCGTTTTTTTTCGTAACACATATTTTATACTATACAGACAATTTTATAATGAGGTACCATAACAAAGCAACTGATAGTATTGAATCTAGAATCTTCCTTCTTAGACGACCACACAACAAAACATAGCAAGACGACCTATCTTATTAATCCCGACACCAAAAATAAATCATTTACTATCAAATTTGAGCCAACGGTAAACAGTGTGCCGGCTTACTCTAGATAAATCAACGGACTGTCGGAGGAGATACCCTAAATATAATGAAACTGCCATGATATGTATATCGCACTAACGTAGCAGCATCAAAATCATTAATTAGAAATCCAATTTTCAATTATTATCAATTATGTAGTGTATAATTCGAAAGTATTTGTAAATATTTTCAAGTCATCCCTTTTTCAATTACCAATACCCCAAAAAAATTTAGTTCATTTCATTGAATGTTTGAAGGTTTGATACCGCTAAAATTAAATGTAAAAAAATGTTACACACAAGATTTTTGTCGAGATAACCGTCCAACATCGCAATCACCAGAAATATAATTTATTGATAATTTTGGGTTTTCATGTAAAAATCACCACAGTTATAAGACATAATAATTTTAGATTTTAATATCGGTGTTACATTAATTGCAAGTAAAAAAAAGGATAAAAAGATTAAACAATAATTGCGCCGAACTATATTAAGTACATACATCAATTGTATCAAATACGTGTGGTGTGCAAAAATAAAATTATTTTCGTATTTGGACGATCGTTTCTATAAACCTAGAAGGGTCAATCATTTCCTTCCTTATTCCTCGATTTCCTGCGAAACACCACATCGATTAAATAACAAATTCAATTAAATACATTTCAATTGTACTTTTTTCAGTCTATAAAATGAGCCTTGTCACTTGTTTGCTTCGCTGAATCAGGCAGAATAATTCGAATATACCTCCCGATTTGCTCTGAAAAGCCACTTCATGTACACTGAAAAATTAACTTTTTCCCAATGGTTGCCATGTAACTGCCGAAAGCAGGTATAATCGAAATATTTCTTTAATATTTTTAATATCAGCGTCTAAAACAGCAAATTTTTTTAAGAAATAAATGAACATATTTCTATGGTGTAATCCACCGTTGAGCTGGTGCCCGAAATACGAGTTCACTACACTATTACTTTGGATGACGAAGTCAGTAATCCACTTTATGTCATTACTTAGTAGTAAATATAGGATTGTAAAAATCAATATACGCTTACAGGTTTAAATAATTATTATTAGTATTTATCGTAAAGTAAAATGTTAGTAAAAATTATATGTGTCAAAATGAAATAAAGTTTGAAATTTAAAGACAGATTCGAAACCAACGACCATCTGCAAGTGATACAAAAGTAAATCAAACTAAAACTAAGGGATCTACTGTATATACTTTTAAATTACTTTTAGATCCTAGGCAGTGAAACAAATATTATTTATAGGAATAGAAGATTATTATTAGTTAATTTTAAAAGAGGGCAAGGTTATTTTCTTGTGTTTGACGAAAACGATTCCATTGAAGTTTGGAATTTTATTTGTTAGTTAAAAAGTAAATATTATTTTATAGTTCTCAAAATATTGTTACCAACTATCAGATGATGCTCAAGGCAAGAGAACCCGCTTGTAGATAGATAGGACAAAATTAATTCATGTCGAGAGTTAATAAAACACCAAATAAACTTTCGCGGTCGTCTTTTTATAATGTGTAAAATACATGAATAATAAAAATACCAAAAAATGAGAATTTAAGAAATACTTTTTTCTTGGTTATTATGTGGATAATTATTAGATACAATTGAATAAGTAATATATAATACGTTTTAAGTTTGTTGATCAATATTTAATTACCACTTTCTTCATTTATAGAAAAACCAAACCGATTTATTTCTTCTGCAAAAAATTTATTTTGTGTATTAATATCAAATATATTAATTTTAATAACTTAAAATATCTATATTAAAAACGTTTAATTTCATAATATATTACATAATATACTCATCCTTTTAACGTAGGTTACCATACTTGGAAAATTAAAAAATACAGGACAAAAAACAGATCATTTAAAAATATCAAAAAGCATAAATATAAAAGAATTTTCAAAATATTCCTACAAAAATTGTATTTAATTTGAAAAACGGTAGATAACCAGAATTAAATGTGTCTTTTCTTAGAAATTATTTTAAGACAATACAAATAGTGGATCTGCCTTCAAAAACAGGAAAATAAATATCCCGTTTAAAATATGTGAGGATAACAGGAAGGAATGCTGAAAAATGGAAAACTACCGTTTTAAATATGACATATGGTGATCCTATCGTAGAGATAAAATATGTGAACTCCATTTAAGAGACCAGCATAAAATATAAGCTAGAATTCATTGCTATTAACCACACTTTTTTTCTTTTTTATTGGAGTTAAAAATGTATATAACTATATATTATTATATGTTATTCAAGTCCACCGATGGTAACTAAGTGGATGAGCTGTTTCGGAAATTGAAATTATTAAAATATCAAGACTGTCTTGTAGATTGTTGAACATATATCTGATATGATTGGAACTATTAATTCATGCTAATTTTTCATACTGTGAAATAAATCATAATCGCAATCATTTAAAGCTAAGAATAATATTGTATCTTGGCAATGTTGTAAAATATCACAGAATATTTTGAAGTAACTGAACCTTGTTGGCATACATATTATAGTATTTAGTTTAAAACAATTTCAAGAAACATTTATGAACTCGATTAATATACTCGTATTTTATATCATTTATGTTAACTTACCCAAACATAATTCATCTATAAACATTATAGGTATATATTAAAACAATTCTTAATTAATGGTATTGTTTATGAGTTAAATATATTAATAATAAATATATATTGAATTGTGTTTCAAGAAAAAGATTAATTTCAATTATGTTTTATAAATAATATAATTTACACGCTACTCGTAAATTAATTTGTCTTAATCGATTTATCATCTTTATTTATGCGTACAAGGACCATGACATTCGGCAAAAACATAAAATTGCTATATTAACACACAATTAGTATTGGGCACTGTTCAGGTTGGGAATATGCAATATTAATGGCAATGTTTATAATTTTACTTGTGGATTTTTCTAATAATAAGTTGAAAACTCAATTCTACAAAATTAATTACTTTATTTTGGTAAATATATATTTCAGTAACAATGTTACCATTTTCAGTACACAATAACGACTTAAATAAGTCAAAAGTTGGTTTGTGATTATGTGTTTTTGTAAATATCATCGTCGTATGTGTATCTCTGTCGTGTTCTAACGGTCGTGTTTGTACTGTTATAATATAGCCGTATTAATTATTGTTATTATTCTCATTTTTATTTTAAGTTTTGGAAAATGTTTTTTTATTAAGTACTTATTGTGGTTTACCATCGTACCAATTTTTGTTCTTCTTTATCATTGTGATTTTTATCATATTGTTTTAAATTATTATAATTGTTTATTATACGTTCATATTAAAAGGATGAATATAATATTGTGAATAGAATATTATAGTATTATTATTATTATGCGTTATTAGCAAAATTCGCGCTAATTGCTAAACGTATTATCTAAATACTATTTTTTATAATATTATATTGTTTCATTGTTTAATTGCTTTATTTGCTGTATTTAACTATGGGTACAGTGGCTGGCCAGTCTGCAAGTATGTGTAATTTCTGTAAGTACTTACCTATTTATTTAAATTAATTATGACAAAATGATCGGCTTAAGCACAACGCTATTACTTTGTTGTGCCAGCAGGGTTATTTTTATATACATATATAGTTATTTTATTGTATTTTTGTTTGTGTTTGGTGTCTATTGATTTATATTTATTTTTCTGTGTTGCAGTGATTTATTAACTATTTTCGCCTTTAATTGAATTATTATACATTAAAATTAGTTACCAAAACTCGCCTTATTATTTCTTATTTCATTTACCCTTTTTCTATAGTACGCATAAGGTGCGCGCGAAGTAATATTGGGTGTTCGGGCACGCTCCAGGCAAGTACAGGCAAACTGTGATGTTTCTATCGCAAAGTAGGTAGTTTAATATCACGTAGCAGTGGTCTGCTTATTATCTGCGTTAAGATTTCTAGCTCACAACACAATATAGCTTTATGATGACAATAGTCGACCACCTTCATTGACTCATCATGTATTCAAATGAAATGCGTTTCCACCAACTTATATATTCGGACAATATATATGTTACTATTGAATTGCTGTATGACATCCTTCCATGACTACAACACTCTTCCAGTAACTCATTTGTTTACTGGTCCGGTCGTTCTAAAACCTACAGTTTCATTATTGTATACATCCGACCATCTAGGCAATTTTTCTACTCCTTCTATTGATGCTAACCTATTTTTTATACTGATACATTGACTATTGATTTGAAATATCATATAATGTATTTTACAATTGGGCAAGTATTCAGAATTATTATATGACCATGTACATTCCTGATAGATCGCATTAATTGCAAACAAATCATTTATGAATGATTGATCTTGTTATAACAATATTTTCACTGTGGGATCTAAGCCATTTACTGCAGATGACGTTGGCGACACTGTAGAACCATTTAATAAAGTATGTTGAGTTAAAGATTATTTTTGTCATGATAACTGGTTAACTTCTTATTTTGATCCTTTTCTTCATAATTATCTTTGGCTTCCGATGTCCGCTGGTATTTCTCTGCACAGCTTGATAATTGTCGGCTCATTGAGTGGTTTCCCGCCGGCATCATCGAAGGTCGTGTTGGTAGCTAATTGGTAGCTCGTAGCTGGTTCACTTCTGTATTCTTCACTCCTTCTATATTTATAGATCAGAGATATGCATGATTTAAAGGTTGAAGAAGAAATGCTTATTATCATTGCATTATTTAAAAGGATGGCTTACGCAAATAAACTTATTTCAGGCTGTTGTTTTTTATAAGTAGTTTAAGGTAGTTAGTATGGTTAGGTAGTTTTTATAAAGTATTAATACAATAAGCCAGTTGATAGGTGCTGGTCTATTAATAGTATTTTATTTGATGGACACCTGTCCTAGGATGCGTAGTTGTTGGTATTTTGAAAAAGAATGTTTGTAAAAAATGGTTTTAGCCGTTTTTTGTGCAAAGGCATCAATTAATGTGTGTCTGATAAAATCTAGAAGCATGTGGTTAGAATTTTAGAAAAGGGGGTCAAATATTGCACGATGGTTGATGTTTTCGACACTGCAATTTTGACCAATTTTTATCCGATATACCTTTGGAAGATGGAGAGTTTGGTATCTGTAGATATTGGATTGCATCTATTAAAGATTGGGTAAAGCATAAACCGAACTCTAGTAGCTTTTTTGATTGTTGCTTTTATGCGCGTTATGAAAACAAGTAAATTGTGAATGTGAACGCCGAGGTATTTGACGTTTCTGAGTCAAGGGATAATGTGGTAGTTAAGAGATATTTGTGGTATTTTATTAGTTAAATGCTGATTGAAAACTATAACAACAATTTCCAGGACATTGATACTCAGTTTTACTTATCGAATCACTCTTTGCTATGTCACCTTGGTGTGAGATGTGAATTTTGGCACGTCTAATATTTTTGTCCGCAGTGAAGAACACCGTGTCGTCTGCGATGAGAGTGATATGTATTTTTGGTAGTACAAGGATGTTATAAGTGTAAACCAAATAAAGCAGAGGAGAGAGGCAAGAGCCCTGTTGGACACCGACAAGGGCAGGTCTGCTCCTGGAGGTTACTCTGTTGGTTAGGAAAGGGTATACTTATTTTAAAAGTTGCAAAGGGGTGTTAATAAAAAGGAGTATATGTATAAGGCCTTGGTGGCCTTTTCCACGTTTAGGAATATAGCTGTTGTACATAATTTATTGTTTGCATTGACAGTGAGTTGGTCCGTGAGGTGTACAAGTTTAGCCGTGGTGGAGTGCTCGTAGCAGAAGGCGAACTGTTCCGATCTGATTTTTGGGGCAATCGCCGTACTTTTAGGGCCGAGTAAGACGCGTTCAAAAACCATGTATAATGACGACAGTAAGGAAAAAGGCCGATAGTTAAATGGCTGATTAAGGTCCTTACTGAATTTAGGAGTACTGCGTTTCCATAGATCGGGAAAATAGCCGAGACGTAAGCAATCATTTAGGATGCGCTACAGTAGAAGTAAAACTTATGAGATGAGGCAGTTTTTTTTAGAGCGGCATTGGATATAGTATCTTCTCCAAGAGCTTTCCTCAAAGGATGGTGTTTAATAAATTAATCTGTTCGATAAAACCCGGGGTTATGAAGAAAGAATTTGAGATGCTTGTTTTTAGTATGGTGTTTACATTTGAACTGACTTTGGAAAGAATGATTTAGTGTGAACTGCTTCTCAAAGTATTGACGAATATTTCAGCCTTAACAGTGGCAAGCCGTTTGGGCCTGATATTGAGTGGATTGCCGGGGATGTTTGGGGTAGGCTATTCTTTATCTTATATATAGAATTGTTTTTGGATCCAAAGTGTCCAGCAATCCTGTTAGTGCTAAGAATAGATCTAATAAAGGCAATTTTGCTGTTCAAACGGCGTTTAATTGCTGGGTGACGGCAGCTCTGCCATTCGCGACGCGGTTGGTTTTTGGCCGCGATATCCTGGACAATTTCAGGGGGAATGTCAGTAAGGTTTTTCCGAGGTTCCTTCTAGTAAACATTAATATGGATTACCGATCGAATAATGCTAGCGAGCTGAGAATGCGTAGTGTCGATTTTTTGGGTTGGCTCTAATTGAATGTTGGTATTTTGGGTGTATTGATCCATTAACATTGAAATTTTTTCCAGTTTACTCTGCATCTAGTATTTGATGATTGGAATGTTTGATATTATTAGGAGAATTGGGTTATGGTCTGAACTAAGTTAATTTAGGTTTTGAATATTAGTTATGGTAGTTTAGTGATGGCGATATCCAGGACATCCGGTCTATTTCCCGGTATAGGTGAGTGATATGTGGGTGTGTCAGGGCCGGTGTTTGAGTAGTTCGAGTTCTGAGCATAATTACAGAGAATATTTCCTGCCAAGTTCATGCATCGGCTGTTACACAGCAGGTGCTTTGCTTTAAGGTCTCTCACCGCAATAAAACGATCACAGTCACCCGTGAGTTCATCAATGTCATCAGTGGTTATAGATTGATTAGGGAATTAATAAACATTGGAGATACGAATCTAATGAAGTCCGTTCGATATAACTATTGACGACTAGGACCTTTTTGTATAAAATACGCCGGTGTACAAGAACAGCCATACCACCGTAATAGCGCTTGCCGTATCGAGGGACCTGGTCTGTATATTATGCATGGACATTTTTTTATCCCCAATGAGAATGATGTCGGGTTTTATTTTTGAGGATAATGCTTAGAGTTCATAAATTTTGTTTTGAATCCTATCAGAATTCCCAAATATATTTTTGGGGGGGTTAGTATTCATCATGAGAATTGGATGGAGAGATGAAATGAGAGTAACTAGAAAATTTCATTTTTTCAATAAGATTTTTCATAGTGGTTTTTGTCTTTTATTCATTGGTTGAGTATTTATGGAGGAATGTAAAATAGTGTTTCGAAACGTACCAAGGAAGGCCTGTCACTGTGAGATAATTACTGTACTGCTTCAACTTTTGCCCAGTAGGGGTCTGAAATTTGGGCACCCTAAACATGACACTTGTGGGACGCCTGCTGATATTGTTCTAGGAGAAGAGTTAAAGTCTCCGACGCGGACTGAGTATTTCCTTTTTATGTGGAACGCCTGTATTATTAGTATTAGATTTGATGAAATCTTGAGAAGACGGAGTTTATGAATTAGACCATTGTGCCATATATTATCAAAGACTTTTTCAAAGTCTAGAAATATTGCAGCCATTTTTCACCACGATTTGTTGCATTGAAAAGATAATCAATTAGTTTTAACAGTTAGTTGTCGTAGAATGATCGTGCCTAAAGGCAAACTGCTCTGAGTGAATTTTATATAAGAGTGTGGCTTTTAGACTGATTGTCAATGTAATTTCAAAAACATTGGCCATAGTGTTTAGTTATGACACAGGTCTGTGGTGGCATGGGATTCTGAGGTCATTTCCCAGCTTAGGTATCATGATGATGGTCGCTTTTTTTTCCATTTAGTTGTGAATTGTCATTTTCTGATCAAGAGTTTAAAATTTTTATGACGTAGAGGATTAACTTGTCTGAGAAGTGACATAGAACAGTATTTGAGATACTATCAGGGCCTTAGATTTTCTTGGGAGATAGGTGTTTTAGTATGTGTTTGATTTTACCTGGGGATATTAGTGGTATTAGCGAAGTTTCTGGAATATTGAGTGATTGAATTAAGTTTACCTTTTCTTCTTCGTATTTTAATATCACTGCAAGACAGGTGAATTATAATTCCAGTGTAGTAGCAAATATCTCAGATTTATCTTATGAGGGTTTCGTGTTCTTTTTTGGGTTGGTATGTATTGTGCTGATGGAATTTTATATTGTGTTTTCTAGTTCGTTGATACTTGTTATAATTTCGTTTGGAGTTGGGATTATGATCTAATGATAAGTCTTCAATATTTGTTAGATTGAACTGATAATCGAGGTTTATTATAAATTTCACGTCTAACACATATGGGTGGTGATTAAATTGATCTGCAATGTGAGTGGGTATGATTGGAGTATTATATAGAAATTATTAATTTACATGTATGAAAATAAAGATTGTCCAGCTGGGTTAGTTGAGTGACTTTTCCAGTTTATGTGTTTAGCGTTATCAAATCGCTGAAATTCTTTTTTCATGGTCATTGATCATGATATTGATAGTGGTGTTTTCTATGAATAATGTCTAGATTTTGGTATCATATTGGTTGATATTATTTTAATTAATATGGCAGTAACTCCAGAGCCACAATTGCTAGTATATATAGTTGGAAAGATGTTTGGTGCGCTGAGATCTGTTGGTTTTTTTACATAAGTAGGCAGCGAGCATGTGTACGTTGTCACGATGGCACGGATGGTTGAAGGCGAAGCTGGGTTAGTTGTGCAGTAAGACAAATGGAGAGAGGCGTGCATCCGTTCGGAATGGCTCCCTTGATAATACTTTTTTTTATTAACCAGAAATGTGTCCGGTATATATACCCGTTTGGACCTCGGGTTCTGCTCTCTGATTGGTCCCGGGTACATTTCCCCATTCATTCTGCCGGTGTTGGATCTTTGAAATCATATGGGGTATCTTATGGATCTTATCTCTTGGAAAGCTGGTGATCTTCCGCATTCATTGATAGATTACTTGTCCCAATCAGCCACTTGGTTCTGTTAGCGGAGTTATATATAGTATATTTCCCCTCATTGGCCGACCCCAGTCACCTCTGGTGTGGGCGTCATTGTTCCCTGTATCTCTGTGCGCCATAGCTACTTGATCATGGTTGTTGCGCGCTGGGGAAGCGTGGCTGTTCTAGCCGCTCGTTAACAGTCCTCACCGTATATTTAGGGTTGCCTACTTTTCAGGGCAATATTTAACGTTTATTCGTCTTGCGTCACCGTATAATATATTGTCCTAGATGCTATCTAGATAAGTGTTCATCGAGTTGAGAACGGTCAATTTACCATAAACATATTTGCCATTCCAATGAAAAGTTTATTAGGCTTAAAATTTGTTTCCAATTTTCATTAAATGTGTTACATAATTGAATTTGACATAATAAATTATCTTATATATAGAGTAAAATTTATAAAAAACATATTTTTATAATTGTTGAATAGTACTCTTAAAATAGTGGTAATTAACCTAACTTATATTGATTTATTTGGGAAAAATAACTTACATGTTAAATTTTCAGGTCTTTCAATGTTTGCTAACTCAACTTTAATAAAATAGTAAAATAATAAAATATAATACTATAATATTTATAATACTAATTATAAAAATAATATGTTATTTAATATTAAATTTTTTTATTAGACATTTTCATATTCAAAGTCCCAAAAATTAATTATGTATAATACCCACGCATGAAATATAATATTGATAAATAAAAAAATGGTATCATATACAACTGGGTTAATTAGGGAAAGTGTTATATATTATTATTTTACAAACGGCAAAGAGCTCACCGAAATACATGAAGATCAAAAATATGCTTTAGTTAATTTTAGGTAAATGATACTGTTATACACAAATTTTTGTAATTACGTATAAAGCATTAAAAATACTATGAATATAAAAAGAAGTCGAATATAAAAGACGAGATGATTTAAATTTCCATGAATCTACCTAACTTTGGGTGTAGTGGTTATAACCAGTATCACCGATATAAGTTGAAATTCCTTAGACAAATTTCATAATATAATGACTAACCACCCACAATTATTTTTTCATCACAATATAGGAATATGGAGTCGGAGGAAAAATTTTACACACAAAATTAATTTGATAATTTTTATTTTAAAAATTGATTTTGTTGAAAAATCATTTTAAAATACAGTCATATTATTTGTATTTCACCAATCCACGGTTATTTAAATATTGAAATATATTATGTATATCTATGTGAGATATACCAAGTCCTTCATTATATTTGACCGTTCATACCTATTTAGGGTGTAACAGGACCATTTAACAGTTATTCTGACTTTTTTCTACAAAATATTTTTAAGATTTCTTAAAAAAAATTATTATTACAGACTTGTAAATAAAATTGTTTATCAAAATAATGTTAAAACGCATGACAAATACGCTTCTACCGTGTTAAAATGTTCTTTTATTTTTACGAATTTAATGATAGTATTTTATAATTATTAGTAAATAATATTTTAATAATTTATTATTGAGAAAATGGAATTAATATTTATTAAAAGTTTAAAACCGTAAATGTATAATTTATTTACAAACACAAACATCATGGTTATTAAATGATTTATATCTTTAAACTATTTGATTTTAACATATTATGCTACACTATCTTTAGGGCAACACCTGCCGGGTGCAACTCCATTCATGCGAAACTATTTGTAAGTTCAACATCTTTTAAGTGCGGAAACTTAAATTTGAAACTGCGTATTGGTGTGACACCTTGTAAGTTTAATTTATATTGAGTTCAACATCTTATTAGTAGAAATACTTTTGAAAATAAGAAATCCGAAAATTGATCGAACTTACTGTTTTCGGATTTTTATAAGAACTCAAACTTCGCTACGCACGGTTCTCAACAGTTTTTATTCAACCTCAACGTTAATTTAATAAAAAATTTAAGAAATATTTACCGTTAAATAAAATATTGGTATAAAATAAAACATATGTATAAATTATTTATATTAGGTACCTACATTACACATATAAAAGGTCGCTCGGACTTTTCGTTCTCAAATTTTTAAATAATCATTGTCGTCAGATCTATATGTTCGTAACAACAAATAAACATCGTATATATGATGAAGGTTTGCCCGAATGTATCAATATAAATATTAATTTCAAATAGTAAAAAATACTACGGAAGTCCTACGACTTAAATTCATATGACATAAAAACAATAGTATAGTAAGGCAAACTTAAATACCTAATACTCTTTACAGGATATTATATAACACATAATTTAATGAAATAAAATAGGTAGGTAATATAATTAATAATATAATTTATTACAAACAAACGAAAAAAAAATATTTATAACTATTTGACATATTAGATAAGATAAAGTCGCAAAAAAACAAACAGGCGGAGCGGCGTATCGAAAGTTCATTGCCGTTCCCATTAAGATACATAATCGATGATCAATTATTCAATATTTCTCGTATTTAAACTATTTAGATAATGGACGACACTATTACATATATTGACAAATAATATATACGCGTATTCGAAACGGACATCCTGGTCGGTCGGGGACGAATGGTAGACAAAGAAACGTTCAGTCGGGCGTTTAAACGTCCGGGAAACGCGAATCAGAAGTCAGTGGATTCGAAAAAAAAAAAAGGTCGTTAAAACCGATTTCTGAATTTTGGGATGATATTATGTAGATGTGGGGAAACGTCAGGTGATAACGGAAATCAGCGAGTTGGTAATCGCATTTGTTTTTAACAGCGTCGAGTGCTCGGAGAAAAGACGAAAACGCAGAGGAATGAAACGAATTTCAAAAAGACCGGAAAAAAGTTTGAAAACGGTAACGGTATTAAAATTTAATTAAAAAAATATTAGTTATAGCTTCAGGCTGTAATAATAATTAAAAAAAAAAAAACTTAAAAATATTCAATACAAAAAAATTATTATATCTATTAAATAATCCTGTTACACTCTGTATACTGGATTTAATTAGGAGTCAATATAGACAATTTTGACTACATTTTTTATAAAATAAACAACTGAATAACAATTTAATATATTAAATATAATATAATTTAAAAATTAATTTATCCAAAACTATTAAACATATTTACAATTATTCATACAATATTAGTTATTTTAGTTTATTAGTTTTGTCGTAGTCCTTAATAGATAGTTAAAATAAAAAAAAACTATACTTACTGAATGAACGTCGACCTATAGATTTTACATTATTTAATTTATTAATGTTTGGCATTTTAACAACTACATTTTTATCAAAATTTGGTTTAAAAATGACGTCGCTGAGGAATAATACTATGGTTGCTCAAAATGCAATAAACACATGACATATTAATAAACCTAACCTAACATAACTCCACCCGACTCACAAAATTTCATCGTAAATTATGACTTCATTCAATTTAAAACA
>JAIPRL010008519.1:0-20094 GCA_025469235.1 Pemphigus obesinymphae | reverse complement strand
CAAATGAGAACCTCTCTAGCCTTTAATACCTCTATTTAATTATGTTTAATGTAACTTTAAACTTTATAACTGTACCTTGGGCATCCGCCCGTGATGTAATTAAAATAAAATAAAATAAAATAAAATATACTCCTAGGGATGTACCTCCATCCCTAATAACATCTGACGAGCGAAGTGTTTTCACCAGGGGCGTATACAAAGATGGGGATGTGGGAGTTAGATCCCCTCATGATCTATTTTTACCTTCTCGAAGAATCAAGGTATTATATTGGAATTGAAATGGTAAAAAGAAAAAAATCTGTGAATTTAAAATCACATTTTTCCAAAAATAAAAATCCAATCATAATCCAGTTAATAGTACTTAAATCATTATGTTCTATGTTGTTTAAATACATTTTTGAAATAAAATATATTCAATATAAAACATGTTTAAACTTCACTGCCTTTGGTTTCCGATCGAAATATTTCTAGATATATATAACTGATTGATTTATACTAAATGTTATTTCAAAATCATTATTCAAAGTATTTGGAGTACTGCACAAAATATATTCCAAACATTTGAAAATACTTTTTCTTATCTATATGTACCTACTACATTTCAATAATGAAAATATTAAGTAGATATATCTATAGTATTACTATAGTAGGTAATAATTATACTATAGATATATCTATAGTATTACTATAGTAGGTAATAATTATACTATGGTAATTTATTATTATTTAATTGAACTTAAACAGTAAACAATGTGTTTTTGAATGGTTTCTAACTTTTTTAGATTTTAGAATCTGACAGAAACATATAAAAAAAAAAAAATAAAAATATATATATATATAATTGTAACCTTAAAAAGTTTTTTTTTTGAGAAATAAAATACTTTTAAAAATTATTCAAAATACTGTATATTAAATACTAAAAATAAGTATTTAAAAAGCATTTAGAATACCTACTTAAAATGTATTCTAAACATTGTATTTGAAACACTACCCAGTATCCAAGTACGCCTATATTAGAGTATGTAAGTTATTTGATAAAAAGTTCAAAAGTTCAATATTTATTAATAACTATCTAGTGTATTAGTTTACAATTTATTACAAATAATATTTTTCTTGTAATAATTAATTGTATTATGAACTTGTTATTTACTGAAAAGCATAATTTTAAAAATGTGTGTTTATTATTTTAATGTAAATTAATTTGTTATTATATAACTAGTTTAAGTGCAATACCTAACGGGAGCAACTCTTTGTAAGTGAAACTCCTTTTATGTGAGACTATTTGTAAGTTCAGCACATTTTGAGTGTGAAACTTTGAATTTGAAACTCCGATTGAGTGTGCGACCTTGTAAGTTTAAATTTTATTGAGTACAACACTTCATTAGTAGAATTACTTTTGCAATTCGTATATATCGGTTGATGTATTTTATTGGAAATAATATTGTTATATAATTAACTTTAAAAATATTCCGCCTACAGCGGACACTGGCGTTCGCTTTCTAGAAGATAGTCGTTCACTCCTAAAGTGTTTCCGACGAATAGGTTGATAAAAAAAGTAATCCGAAAATTGATCGAACTTACTATTATCGGATTTTTATATAACCATTGTCGTCAGGTCGATATGTTCAAAAGTCCGATTAAACATTGTATATTTGATAAAAGTTTGCCCGAATGTATCAATATAAATTTAATTCAAATTGTGAAAAATACTACGGAAGTCCTACAATTTTAAATTAATTAGGTACTGTGAGATATGAAAACTATAGTATAGGTAGTATAGTATAGGTATTCTATGAATCAGCGGGACAGACAGGGTATTACATAACGCATAATTTAATTAAATGAAATAGGTAGGTAGGTACAAAATTGAATTCAAACAAATGAAAAAAAAAAATGATAAGAAAATATATTACGATTTTGGATAAAAAAAAGTCGAAAAAAGAAGATAAACAGAGTGGGAGTCGAACCGTATTGAAAGTTCATTCTTGTTTCCATTAAATTATGGAAATCGATGATAATGTGCTTAAAATTTTTCGTATTTAAACTATTTAGATAACGGATGACACCATTATGTGTATCGACAGATAATATATATGCGTATTCGGAATGAACGTCTCGGTCGGACGGGGGACGATCGGTAGAAAAGAAACGCTTTTAAATTACAAAATACACAAATTTGCTCAGATTTGGACGCACCTTAATACAAAATAATAATGAAAAACGGAGAAAAAATGAAAAAAAGGATCACACGAAGTCGCTGCCCGAGCTTTCGTCGGCGTTGTATACCGTATACATTTATATATCTGCCTAATGGGGGAACGGGAATCGAACCTGAGATCCTAAGCATATAATCACTAATTCTTATCGAATGACCTAACTAACCGATATGAATAACTGTACGAAACGCAGGTCTAATAAATGTTATAAACAACACGGGCGGCTCGACATCGTATCAATACGGGGGCGATAATTCGACGGGGCGGGAGAAGGTCGAATGATAACGGACGGAAGCCGAACTAAGATAACGAACGGCAAGTCGGAAATGCGTTTTTCTTCCAGGCGTCGAAAACTCGGAGAAAAGGCGAAAACGCAGAGGAACGAAAAGCGTAAAAATTTCAAAATGACCGGAAAACAGTTTGAAAACAATAACGGCAAAGGAACACGCGTCGAGCGGCGGCGAAAATGGGCCGGGGAATCACATTTCTATAAGAGGTTTTTCTCATGGAAAAAAAACAGGTAAAAAAGTTGGCATTTTATATGTAAGATATATAATAGTTTATATAGTATATATATAATTTATAATAATTATGTATAGATTATAATATATAGGTATATGTAGATATTATTAAATAAACTATAAACTGTACATAGTAAGAGCGTACTAAGTAATATTTAATAATTTTGAGTAGGTAGGTACTGTGTAAAATAAGTTTTAAAGGTTTTTAAGTACGTATGAATGGAGTTTATTTTTTAAAACAATTATTATTGGTGTTACTGATCTCACCTATTCAAATATCATGTATACGTCATTGGTTTCCACGCCCTACTCGACTGATTTATTTAAAAAATATATTTATTATTATAAAATAAAGTATATATTATTATCAAACTGAACATGTAAACAAGTCTTTATTATCTAATTACAATATATTACCTGTAGGTATTCGTAAATTGTACATTTGTCTCATTGTTGCAGAATACATATTTTAAATTGAAGACAATTTTTCAGTTTATAAATAAAATACATATTAACTAAGAAAAATAGTGGCTTGATGAAAAAAATATAATGTGCTGCATAATTTTGGTTCCCCAATCCCCTGTTGAAAAACGCAAAAGGACGCCACTGACTTAACAAGTATCTTATTCTTCTTCTCAGCCACCCTAATCCTTAAAATCCACAGAACTCCATCTCCCGCATCATGTTCACTTACACTCGTCCACCTCATATCACTCTCTATTAGATCCTCTTCTCTTTTTTGGTCTTCCCTTCCCTTTTTTCTTCAATACTACTTCCTTTACTACTCTTACTACTCCTCCCGTCTCTTCCCTTCTTAAAACATAACTTAGTCATCTCAATCTATTCTCCTTTATTTTTTCCATTATTATAGTCATTCCTATACTACTCCTTTTATATTTATTTCTTATTTTGTTTTCTCTAGTCACTTCTCATCCATCTTAACATTTTGATCTCTGCCACACTCATACTCTACATATCCAACACTCCGATTCGTATATCATTGCAGGCCTAACTGCTTTCAATAAAATTTACCTTTTAAGTTTTAACCTAATTGGGATTCTTATGTCATACAAAATACGATACTTGATGCTTTTCTCCATTTCATCCACTCACACTAATCTCTGTTTGATATCTTCTTCGGAATCACCATTAGATATGTAGAACATATCTTATAAATACTTGAACCTCTCAACCTCGCCCACTATACATACCCAATTAATTTTCTCCAAATTCATACTCTATATATTCTGTTTTACTCTTACTAATCCTTAATCTTTTCCTCTTGAGAGCTTTTTTCTACTCTTTTAGTCCACTGTTCACTTATTCAAGACCAGGGTCTGGAACTTTAATGATTTTTTCGGTTCCGGTTTGATTTCAGTTTTTCAATATATAAAACTGAGGTTCTGGTTTCGGTTTTAGTTCTTTAAAATATAAAATTGAGGTTTTGGTTAATACCAATTTTAACCAGTTCCAATGTTTTTTTAAGTTGGCAAAAACCTTAAGTATGTCATTATAACAATAATATGCTGCTAATTTACACAATGGTATTACTATAGGAATATAGGATACACTTTCTCATATAAGTATAGGTATTATATAAATGTTTTGATTTATTTTTTCTAAAGCTGAGCTGTAATGAGTTATAATAATATATATAAATATATTATAAAGTGTAAATGATATATTCACATTGGTAATGAGTATTTAATTTTTATCATGACGAGAAGACAAATAGGTCATAAAATTAGAATTTATCGGAACCGAAAAAAATGTTTAATTGATAATAATGGTTCCGGTTTCAATTTCGGTTTTTACAAAATTAAATTTGGGTTTCGGTTAAAGTTTTGGTACCAAGATTTTCAAAGGGTTCTGGTTCAAAAACCGGTTCTTTTCGGTACGATTTCAATCCCTGCTCAAGACTGTCACCAACCAACAGTATATCATCTCTGCAAAAAGCATGCATCATGGTACACTATATGTGTATTCTTTGTTATTTTACTTATTTTACATTAGGTACTAGAGAAAATAAACTCAATTGACTCAAAGCCAAACCCTGGTACACTTCTTCTGTGACTATAAAATCCTCAGTTTCTCCACACAAATTCCTTACTCTTGTAATTGCCCCTTCGTACATGTCCTCAATTCACGTAAATACGCCATTGGTAATCCTTTCTTCATTAATATCCATTTAAAGATCTCTTGAGGAACCCTTCTAAATCAATAAAAAAATATACAACTTCCTCTTCTTTGCTCTCTTCTTGTCTTAACAAGTATGACGATATTAATTATATCTATTCGAATTGTATTTAACCGATGACGATGACGACTACGACGACGACGATGTGTATAATAATATTAATAATAATTAAAAAACGATTTATCATAAGAATCGTTTGCACCAACTAACTAAATACGTTAATTAATCGTTTTCCTCTACGGCATTAAATCTAAACTCTTAAACGATATAATAATGCCGCTTAACGCGTCCTTTCAAGGGATTTTCGGTTTCTTGTGTTTATACAAAACATACCTCGAGGTGGATGGGTGGAGCCAGGGGTAGAGGTGGTGTTTTCGAATTAAAATGAATCATTATAATAATAATATATATTATATATATATATAGAACACAAAAGACAACGGTAAATACGCGCATAACATTAATATACGTTTCACTGGAAATAATAATAATGTTAATTCATTCGGCGTTTTAGCTTGTCTCCATAAATTGAGCTAAGCTCTTTGGATTCGTATACGTATACACCTACCTATAATATTATATTATATATTGTATACATTCAGAAAGCAATTTAATCACATTAAACTGTACATTTAGGTACATTTACGCAAGTACAAGTACTTTAGAGCGTTTGATTGACATTATTTTAACGAAGTATTAAAATGGATTATAAAAATTCATTTCGCTATGATATACCTACACTTGTATATATGCAATAATTTGAAATAAGTATTGTAAGTACATACATGGCGTATTACAGAAAAACGTTTAGTGAACATATAATATTATAGTTTATAATACATGTACGACGTACGTCATATTTTCTTTATCGATTAACTTCCCCCCCTCGAGAGAACTTTTAGTAGATAATCATTAGGTATATACATTTAACTATATCATTGAAAAGGTATATATATATCATATAGAAAAAAAAACGGTTATTAAGTAATTAACAGGTATATTAATTATTAGGTATACGGTCGACTAAAGAGTATAAATCGTATGTCCGATAGTTAATAAAAATAATACATCGTTCTTAAAACACTTCCAAAAAAGCAAACTAACTTAATTTTTAATATAGGTAATGTTTTAAAAACAATTTAACAATGTTCGTTAAAAATTTGATTCAAACATATTATATTGAAAATGTATTTTCAACGTTAATTTTCCGGATTACAAAGGTCCATTTAAAAACTTTATTTTTGTTTTGTGGATGTTTTTGTGATATTTATTTAGGTGCACCTACCAGCTAAACGTGTATATATAATATATAATATACCTATATTGAGGTATCCGTATAATTAATTGTTGGCCGTGAATTATACGTGATATCGATGTTTTAAAGTCAAACGAACTTGTAGTGTTATTTTTTTTTTTTTATTGATGTTATAGGTGTATTGGTTTATTCAGATTTCAATAGCGTTAAATATATCGGTCTTTGCAGTTTACATTTTTTTAAAGGCGTGAACTCTCTCTCATATGAAAGCCTGGCTGTGATCATTTTCCTCGTTACATATATACTTCAGTCGCATGAGAGGAGGACTAATGACATTTTTTTTATGAGTTTGAACTCAAAGGACGTGGTGAAACGTATTGAATTCAAATGCAGGGCTTATTCATTGATATTGTATACTTCAAACGAATATGCAGTATTTTTAAGTATGCCTATTGCCTATCCATATAATACGTAGGTATTGAATACATCGTTTTCATCCAGTGTACGGATTACTTATTTAGTTGCCAATTTAAACTTTATATCTATGTGTGTAAACTCATATATTTATGAAATTCTTAATCAAAATGCATATTTGATACTTATAAAGGCGGATTAAGAAAACTGTTTAAGAATTCAATTTTATTAAATAAAATGTACTCGTATATATCTACAAATTACAATAAACTACAATGTTATTCTCATAATATAATATAATGAACAAACGGTTTAAAAATCCAAAGACCAAGTTATCAAAAAAAAAAAAACCTTGAATTTTTTTCTCAGTTTGTGCTACTATTTACTATACCATAACAGGTTTTATGGGGTTATATATGGGGTTTAAAAATTTGAATATAACAACTTAAAAGTGTTCAAATAGGGCTTCTTAATATTAATTTATCAGTGGTTCCGTTTTAGTAAAACTTTTTATTAGATATTTTTTAGTTTTTATAGTATGATATTTGTTCAAAAACATGTTTACGAAATAAATGAAATTTTATTTTAAAGTGGTTTTCGATTTATTTAATATCTATTCATGTATAACATTTGTAAATTATATTTCAGAGACAATCTCATCGGAGTTATATAATTATTTAAATAAGTACTAATCTCATTATCAAAGGTACATAAAATATATTTTAATGCTAATATAATTTTTTAAATATTTTTCATTTGTTTTGCGTAAACATATTTTTCCTTTGAAAATAATTAGTATAATGTTATATTGACGTTTATTATTTTGAATTTATTATGTAATATTTATCCGTGAAAATTAATATTTTTAAAACCTAAATTTTAAAATTTTCAAAAAAATTATTTAAAAATAAAACTGAAGATTTCAAATCGTTTCCAACTCTGATTAACTATGTCATATACTTATGTGTGTAACTGTGCTTATAATGAATTTGTTTTAGTATACTCTTTAGATTTAAAAAACAGCGAGGTATTCTATTGGTTTTATTATGACGTTTTTTACAGTTTTTCTTGAAAGAATTTTTTCAATAATTAAATACTTAAATATTTATATATCTTCACTTTTTTGAAAGATAATTTTATGTATCTAGAATACATATGAATAAGAATCATATGAATCTAGTTGGCAGAACCGTCCTGAGGTTTTTTTTTTTTGGGGGGGGGGAGTGTTTCACCCCTCCTACAATTTCGAAAAGCAGTCGGAAAAATGGAGTTCAGTCGGCAAATAGTAGAAAAGTTAATAGCCTTCTTTTTTTGCTTATTTTAAGTTTTGAAGAGAAGTATTATATTATTTTTTTGAAATTTTCACCCCCCAAAAAATCTTTCTTCGGGACGGCCCTACTAGTTGGTATTTTAGAAGAGGTAATTTTTCAATTCTTTTGGTAGGTTTTTTTACCGAAATTACGTTTGTTTCTGCACCGTTTTTATACTGAATTTTTGAATATACCTACTGAATACAGTTATTCGTTAGGTAGTACACCTCATCTCACTCAGAATCGTTTTACCGAAAGAAATGATTTATCATCGACGAGCGTAGTACTCTGCCGGCCCACCTCATGTTCGTATAGAAACAAAAAAGTGTGAATATAAACATTTTTAATTTTTAAAAATCTAAAGATTTTATGGTAGGTACCTACAATATAGTTATATCCGGTATCTCTCTCTGTTTTCTCGTATAATAAATAACGGTGGTTGCCGACGGACAACACGTTTTAACGGGCCACTGACGTTGATAATTATTAATTATTATTATAATAATACCCGTAAGTATTTATTTTAACAATATGGCACATCTGCCGACATGTCGATTATAGGTTAATTGATTCGTTCGTTCATTGGAGGACGTGTACGAAGTTCGACGAGTTATATTATTATTGCACAGTATTCGCGTATAACGACGAGGCAATAGATTTTAGTTAAATCACCATTATTTTATATTGAGTTTTCGGGGGAGGGGGTGGGGTGGGGAGGGGGTGAAGGGATGTAAATATTGTTATTGCCTCAAACGTTTGATATATTATTATTATTATTATTGTACGGTACATATACTAGAGCCGTGGCGTACACTGCGGGTAAAACAAAAACGGTAGTTTCAATAGTGGAGTTATGCCGGAAATTTATCGAGAAAACGCGAATGTGGGCTTTACCTATATATATATATGCATAGTATACCGCGGTAATTTACGTGTGGTATTCTCGACGATCATTAAAAACAGTACATAATATGTATAATGTGTATAACGTGTATATATATATATATAGTGTTATATATAGATACCTACCTATAGTATATATATATATATTTCTGAAAGTTCCGACTACATCACCGAACTGTATATGATAATATGCAAATTAAATTTCCCCCCTTTATTTTTTTTTTTCTGAACGATTTACTTCGCATTTAGGTAGGTAAAGTCTGGACGGGATAGCTGTATATATGAGGCAGGTAGGGTAAGGGACACCATTATAAAATGCTCTGCGGTAAAAAATTCCTTTATGTTCCGTGCGTTTTTTTTTTTTTTTTGCATTCTCTATCTTGTCCCTTTCCTCCGCTGCCCGTCCTGCACCCTTCGACGACAACGGCGACGACGAGTTTTGTGTTTCCGGTCCGCCGGGTTCCGCCGGACGCCTTTCCGCGATGTAAAAACAATATCGCCGACCCCGAGGGCGCGGGCGGACGCGCGCGATATCGGAATGTTCCCGTGCCGGGCCTATAGGCGCGCGGAAAATTTCCGCCACCGGCGCAATTAATCTCACTCTAATTGATTTAAAATGGCACCGGGAATCGGGAGGTGGGATGTACACAGACGAAATTGAAACGGCCCGAGTTTATAAATAATAATAAACGAGAAATTAAAATACAAACAAAAAGTTGTATACGTTATTTAACGAATAAACATGTCATCGACTAACCAAATAACCAAATTTAACTTAACCTGCGTGATGTAACGGAGTCCTCAATTCGCTAATGTCTTGGGACATTATAAAAAAAAAAAATCAGAAAAAAAAAACGCTGGTCAGCATGGGGTGGAAGAACCAAGCGTCCATTGGGTAGCAAGGATACTGCAGTATGATTCTTACTAGCAGTCTCGGTTCGGTCAGATCGGGGTCGTGGGCCATGACCAAGGATTCACACCTCCGGTCACAGACAATAAAATACAGACAGTTCAAGAGTCCTGTTGTGATGGCATTATCAATGTGCCGCGGTCTGGATCGCTCGGCGATCTATTGAGACCTAACCGAACGTTATCCGATTTTTAAGTGATTTTGTATTGGCGATTTTTATTAGATTTTAAGAAAAATAAAAATCGGACAAATGAAAAATATTTGAATATATTTTAAAAGTAATTTTAAAATAGATCTGTATCAATACCATTTTTAATTGTCGTATAATCACGATATTTCTTAAAAATATGTTTATGCATTTCTCATTTCAGATGAAATAAAAATTAATTATAAAGAACAAAATTATTTAGCGACTGATGGAGCCGATTTTAGATATGTGCAGTTTTACACGTTTTATAAGCTATTAAATTTTTTTAAAAAGAATCTATATTTTAACAGCTTATAAAATGTGTAATAATGCATATCTCAAAAATTTGTTTTATATTCCTGAGATGTTTGTAAGTTGATAAAAATGAAAAATGGTAATGTATGTTTTTCATTGAAAAATTGTTGGTGTGGCTTCCTCTTAAATGTTACCAATGTTGACCGGACCATGATCCGACCGAAACGAGACCTCTAGTGAGAATCGGGTTTAAACTACCAGTAATAAATATGATTTTATCTTTTATATGATAAACAAAAAAAAGTCAAAATAGAAAATTCCTATAACTAGCCTAAAACGGGGGAAAACATTTATAAATAATTTTCACGTTAATTTCGTACTTATAAACGTTTTTGGTAAAAATTTCAAGTCTATAGACCCGTTTTTTCCCCAATATTCGAATAAATTTTCATACCAAAATAATACATGTCGAACAATTGAAATGGATATTATAAAAAATAGAAATGGTTATTAAAAATATTTGTGTTTACCGATTTTTGAGATTTTTTTAAATATATCTCTAGAATGATGTATTATTTTCACTGTATTAAAATTTCTAGTTTTAAAATCTAAAATTAACCTTTTCATGATAAAAAAAAACTTGAACATTTCTATAAACAGCCTTATATAATAACTTAATGATCATTATTTACGGAATTACAATGAAAAAACCATATTCGATTTTAATAAAATCGTGCTTTTACCGTTTTTCCTTAATTATTAAGGTGTTTTTACGCGTTTAGTGAAAAAAGTAAAAAAATCAAATAATGATCACTCTAAAGTACCAATTACATGTTATTTGTTACCGGAAAATGGTGTTGCATGTAATGATTGGAGCACTCCTTATAGACATTTTGGGTAGACATAAAAAAAACAAATTATTTTAAAACCAATATGTTCCTCGTTTCACTCAGAATTTATACCACAATTCAAATTAATAAGTAAAAACAAATGAATGATTTGCATTCTATGTTAGTTTTATACTTAGAACTTACTTGTGACCGGGTCTAATAACTGTCTACAATAGATATTTACGGAAATGTTATTTTTGAGTTAAGAACACAAGACATATTTTGTAGATTAAGAGCATTATTTACAATTAGCATATATTTACGATCAGCATAATAAAATGTATCATTCAAATATAACTTAAATGCAATAAAAAACCACTATTGAATATTAAAAATAGTTTTAGTAATTGTACTCGAATGTGTTAAATTTATGTAATTTTTTTATTGAAAAATAGTAAATATTTATATACATCATGATTGTTAATATTTATATTGATTTTGAATTTTGAACGAAATGAAGAATGTATTTTATATGCAGGGCATTTATGTACTTTTGTTTTTATTTTATTTCTGTATATATTTTTCAGGTAAAAAAGATGGATGAGGAGTTTTTTGCTGGATAACTTTCTTATAGAAATTTTTTATTTAATTATAGAAATAGGTAATTTTTAAATTTGAATAAATGTTTTTCTATGGGTATGCAAAGAAAAACTATCGAATAAATAATGAGGAAATGGATTTGAAATAAAATTGGATATTGTTATTTTGTTATAATTCGGAAAGTAATAAATAGGGTTGTCGTTTTATAGAATTTGTATACTTTTATAAGGTATCTATTTAAAAATAGCAGTGTAAGCTCAACATTTATTTCGTGATATAGAGAAGAGAAGGGACTGGTGACCCGCGGTCCGCATCCGGCCCGGACTATCTTTTGACATTTTCATTGTTGAAATATGTACAATTTACTTCAAATATAGTAAAACAGAAAGCTAGGTAAATTATATTTTGTAGCTTATAAAAATATTATATATATAATAAATAATATTTTATTATTTATTAATAGTAAAATATATATTAAATTTAGATTTTAGTTCTCATCTTATGCATAAAATATATTAATGAGCTCTTTACACATAATAACAAAAACCAATTTTATATTTGGCCCCCAATCATTTTAAGTTTAAAAACTGGCCTTATACTTTGAGTTGCCCATATCTGATTAAAGAACTAGGATTTTAAATATTTTTCAGTTTTTTTTTTTTTTAGATTTTTATGCTATTTTTAGACTCTTAGAGAAATTTTTGTCTTTTTTACCTATTTTTAATCAAAAATAGTCATATTTTATGAATAATTAACAATTTTAATAAACATATTTTTACAACGTTCAAAATGAAAATTTAAAAATGCTTAATTTTGTATTATGTCTTAATGATAATTAACTAGGTCATTTTTTACAGCAATTCAGGATTCTAATCAGAATGACTAAAAAGTAGATGATGCTTTCAAAATGTGTGATATTAATAATAATAAGTCTATTTCTATAAGTAATAAATAATAATCAAAAAAATGCCTACCGTTTATCGAATTTTTTTAGTGCATATTTAACGATATTAATTAAGGTAATATTTTAGTACATATATTTATATAATTTTAAGTGCTATAAAATCTCAACCCTGCCGGTAATTTGAATTTCACAACAAGTATCTATAGTAGAATGACTATTGATGATGTGAAAAACGTTTTAAAAATTCAAAAATGTTTAAACTGTGTATAAAATTAAAAAAATGTAATTATTTCTCTGGATATTATGTAAAAAAAAATGATAGTTTTAGATGTTAAGACCTGAAAATGTATTGCCAAATAATCAAAATATCTCTTATAAGTGTATAATTAAATTAAAAATTTGTGCGACATCTCGAAATATTGTTGTTCTGGCTCTTGGTGAATATAATTATATGAATTTAAAAAGTTTATAAAAGACTTGTCTTATTATAGTCAGTCCTAAGTTTCCAACACGGGGAGAAAAATGTTATTGTAAGATGTAGGATAATTTGGCAGGACACAATTTATGTATAGCATTTTTGGACAGGACATTATTCATGCATAACTTTTTCGGACGGCATTCGTGTATAATACATGTTTATGATGTAGGACGCAATGCGTTTATATCGTTTTGACAAGGGATATTTTATATTACACAATATACACAATTTTACAATTAATTCTTTAACAAGCAGAACTACTTTTGATATTTTGTATTATAAGAAACTGTGGCATATATAGAAGCTATTTAATTATCACTAAATAATAAATAATTAACATAATCAAATGATGATTGTACACGTATATTTTTATCATCATGCTTCAATCTGAAAACGCTTTTCTCTCACATTATATTATTACAATAAACAATTTATTAATAAAACATAATTTTATTACAAATGTCTATGCTTAAATGTCACTGTAACTACAAACGTAAAAATATTTAAAAAAAAAATAGTTCTGCCCGTTCACGGTTGTATTTTGATCGGAGATATTTTGACATGTAATCTAATTTAATATTAGCTCAATCGTATAGTACTAGGTACTTACTATAACATTATATTTAAAAAAATCTTAAATTCGATACTATTAATTTGTTTTTAACTTTTAATTGGTTTTTCGTCATATTTATTATTTCCTGGCATATATAAGATGGCGATTAAGGGATGAAATGGATAGATAATTTATGATTTATATTTATTAAAAAAATTACGAAGTGACTTAAAATTCCCATCAAATGTACTAATAATCTGTAAGATATAGATAGTACTATGCAGGCAGGATTCAGAAATTATAAATAGGGGTAGGGGGGTATTAAGAAAGATATGATAATTTATCAAAAAATTTACTTATTTGAATGTCTGCGAATAGGCGCGTGTATCGAAATGAAAATTAAATAGGGGGTCTATAGCCTCTAGCCCCTCTTGGACTCTTGTTTGGTATTATGCTTGAATAATATTGGTTTCTAATTAAGATAAAACACATTATTTAATGTATTCTTATTCATTATTATATTTATACATTTTATTATATTAATTCCGCTTATAAACGTTTTTCAAATGAGAGAATTCTCGTCGCTCTGTGATCTAAAATAAAAATATTACTGCAGTATCCTATTCCAGTACTGAAAGGGATAACGGGCCAATTTCCATCATCTATATCTGGATAGATCTTTTCTAATTTTCGGTTTGTTTTCCTAATTAGATTTTTGGTCGATTTTTACTTACACGAATTTCTTAACACGAGTTTACCTTAAGACGCAGGAGAAGAAGAAAATAAGGAATGGATATTTTGGCAGACCAAGAGTATAAAGGTGTGCTAATGCCGAACAAATACGAAATTAAGGGGATGAAAAAAAGATACAAAGTACATAACAGTGTAAAAGTAAATAATTCTTACCCCTGGCAGCGTCTTAATGTTGTGCAAAGCGTTTTGAGCGTCGAGTGCGGCTTTTCTTGTGAAATACGTTACGAAACAGCATCCTGAAAACAAAATGAAACAATTAGTCGATTGTTTATATACGATATAAATACATTTATCGAATAATGACATTTAAAATATTCGTATACTTATTATTATTAAAATAGATGTATAATTTAAATTTTAATAGTAAAATAAGTATACACCTGTATTAATAATAGTAGGTATTAACATAATTAATCACGTTTTATTATTACTTTTATAATACCATCAGCATGATATTTTTAACGCAAATTCATTATTATTATATTATACAAACATCGATATTTTCTTCATTGTATCTATATTATAATACTTGACACGAAACTTTGTATTTACGTAACTTTGTAAGAATATTCATATTTCTATTAAGTGCAGCACTTTATTATATATAATACTGTATCAATTAATTATTAATGATTATAATATTGAAATAATTGCTATGTAAAATAATATATTATAAGTACTTTCAAACATAACAATACAATTTATTATAAAATCAAAAAATCTATTATTAATTTATGACGAGGACGATGATTTTCGACGGTAAAAACATGTTTATGCAAAATTATTATAACAGGTTCTCTTTAATAATACAATTACTTCTTTTTTAATTGGTAAATTAAAAAACAGAAATAAAATTCACTCAAAAATATTGTCTTTTATTAATTTAATAATAGGTGTGTTATTACTAACATCAATCTAAGAAGCGGTTTTAAGAGGACACCGTATTTCCGCTTTATATGCTTTGAAGATGTATGTTTCTAGAAAACTGAAACATGCGTCTCCCAAAACATGTTTTGCCTCGTATTAAATAATTATTTATAAAAATATGTTACTAGTTAGGATTATTTTTAATTACTTCTGAAATGTATTTAAAAATTTTTTAATTATGATATTTTAATATTTTTAAAAATTACATATAAATTGCCTATACAAAACCCCTTAAAATGAGTATGACGTTCTCTTAACAGTTTTAGGTAATCTTTTTTTTATTAAATGAATATTATGATTACAAAACAATAAAAAGTGGTAATAACACAGGATTAATTTTGAATATATATTATATATTTTTATGTCTTTTAAAAATTTGTTAAAATATTTAAAAATTATTATATTTATTTATTTTTTTAAAATTGTCTATCTAGAACCCCTAAAAAGTCGGGTGAGAGGCGTGTTTTGGTTACAACTTAGATCATAATAATATATGCACCACCGTGCATCATTTTTTCTTTCTGCCATAATTGTTCCATAATAGAACTATAATCAGATATCTAAACGTACGCCACTTTTAATAACCTGTTTAGCAATCTTATTTTTTTTTTTAATAAATGTAAATACAAAATAATCAAGTCAAGTTCAATATAGTTGACTATTATACATATATGATAATAGTATATATTATGAGGTTATACAGCGTGTGGAATAATTTGAGGTTAGCTGGTTAATTGATCTAACCTATATATTATTATAGCTGTTTAAAGTTCAATTGTTTTAAATTTTTTTTAAATTTATTAAATTTGTTTATATTTGAGTAATGATTGTATACAGACGTTGGATTTTATAGGATGAGTATTTTGTCGACACAAGTTTCCATTTAGATATTTGCAATATAAATCTTTGAATGGTTTTCTATAAACTGCCCTCCTCCCTCCACTATTCTGTCAAGACAAACTTCTTTCAAATTTCCTCCGACCATTATACCACGCCAAACGCATTTATTTTCTCCCGTTTCGCCTCGTTTGAATCCCGGCTCGCGGGTACCCTCTTTAACTGCAGACCAGCGAACTGTGTCCATTTCCTTTACGTGGTCAGCTGACTTTTTCTTATTATTACTTTTGTCCACGGTGAAATTCACAGAGAATAAATCAGAATGAATTATCGTCAAAGACCCCTCGTTTCCTTGTTTTATATCATTATACATTTTCGATAAAAAAAATATTCCCAATACGTATATACGTCACACTGAATGGTTTTATTCTTCCGCAAACCGAACAAGCGCACGGCAAAAATCGTAATAAATTTATTTTTGTCTATTTTCCCAATAGGTTCCTTCTACCTATATGATATGAAAAAACCTTTAAAAAGACTGTAGAATAGGTTCATTATATTTTTTCGTATATTTATAAGCGGATAAAAATGCGAAAAAATAAAACGCAATGTAATAAAAACGATCACAAGGATTTTTATTTTATAATTCGCTTGTTTTTGTTTTACTTTATTTAAGTATTATATACTTTGTGTCACAGTTTGTATTTTTTGCGTTTCAAATCATTACGATATTCACTTTATAATATAAAATATGTCAGTTGTGTAGTATTTGCATCCCCTGGGAAATTTACAGTTAAACAGTTATGAAGCTAGTATAATAAAATATCGTTATAATTTTATGCACGGATATAATATATACATTGTTCTTTCATCACTAGCGCACTGCGCTTATTATAGTCAAGCTAATCCTAAGCGAATACGTAAGCAATTCTGTTTTTTTTTTTAAACAAAGCATAAACTAAAATTTTAATAATAATGAAATATTTCGTGTATATAGGATAGATAGGGAACATTCTTCTTTAAAATACGTAAAATTGGAATAATCCACAACTCGTGTCGACTGACATTCCAGAAATATTAAAACGGATCAAAATTAAATTTCGGTACTTCGTAATAGGCTATGATCAACTAGCTTATATGCCACGGATATAATATAAAGACTGCAGTCTGCACACGTTCGGTGTAAAGAAAACAACAGGTATCTTCTGATGGTTTTTTTTTTGAACGGAAAAACAGGTTATTATTAGGGAACAAAATTTAATGCTTTTAACAAACCTTTAAAAAAAATGATGAAATAATGACGTTAAAAATGATCCAAAATGTGACCAAAAAAAAAAAAAAGGTAAGTATAATAAATAATATTATATGAAAAATATATCTTATTTTTATGTTATATTTTTCATATCAGTACCAACACTTTTTTTTTTTATAGGATTCCGCATATTGCATATACTATTTTATCTTGATGAAAGTATACGATTGGATAGTGCTCATCGTATACCAAGAGATTATTTAAAAATAAAACATTAAAAATCGGGGAAGTTGGGGTTGGAAGCACTTGGAATTTGCATTTGCATTTGAAAAAACGATTCTGAGCGGAGCTTTCGGTAATTAATACTTACGTTTAAATTAATTAAATTAATTCACTTATGTAATATTAAATTTGGCGTGCTCGATGTATTATTTGTATATTTATATAATAAAAGTGGGTACGTGCGTAATAATTGAACCAAGTATTCTGGTCGAAAAATTGTTTCCAGAAAAAAATAAACATCATTGTAAAACTAATAGTTCCTTCGTTCCATTCAGAATCTAATACAAAAAATTGGGTATTGTTCAGAATGTGACATAGATATAGTTAAAAAATGTACTGCAGTATTATTCAAGATTTTTTGAATATAATTAGAGTAACATTCAACCCTGTTTTAAAGTTCAGGTTTTAAAACCCAAAGTTAACCCTTTTAGGACGCAAATATTTCGAAATATAAAAAACTTAAGTTTGCAAAAAAAAAAATTAAAAAATATTATTATCATCAGTATAGTGCTAAAATATATATATTCAGTGTAAATTTTAGAACTTAAGAATCATTATTTTCGGAATTACGCAAAAATAACGAAACTCAAATTCGATGACTCGTATTTTTACTGTTTTTACATGATTATTTTGAAGTTTTTCCTTACAAATTTAAATATTGTTGGGAAAATCTAAAAATGACCTTTTTAAATTATCAACTAGTTATAATTTGCTATCAAAAATTAGGTATGCATGTGATGATTGGAACATGTATTTTAGGCGAAAAATTTTTTACACAAAAAAAAATTTCATAATAGGTATTTGAAAATATGTTTAAAAAATGTATATTAAATAAGTACCTATTTTATTTTTATTTTTTTTGAATAATATTATAGTTAAAATTTTTAAAATGTGTAAAATATATATCATGAAATGCAAAAAAATATGTAGTCTCGTTTTTAAATTATTTGATTTATGAATCATTATTATTCTATAGAGCGCCCAAAAATAAATGTATTTTGTAATAATTGGACCCTGAATATAATTTAAAAGTGAAATACGCGTTCCGTCGAAATGATTAAAAATGTAAATCGAGTTAATTAAAATCGTGTAATTTTATATTATTAAAGTCATTCATTTTCATCCAATCTTAAATGAATTGATTTTTAAAAAAGTGCAAGTTTACTAAAATAAGAAATGGAATTATAATATTGATGTGACCGTTATCGCGATTCGTTTTGATGGAAATATAAAATAAAAAGTTTAAAAAGGTGCAATTAAGCTTTAGACTAAATCATATATTTTAATATTTTTTCAAAAATTAAAAAAAGAAAAAACAAATATCAGAACACTGTAGATACACTATTTATTTACATTTTAATAATCCGGGGAATTTTAGTCTAAAATTGGTCGTACAAAAACGCATTTTTGCATTTTATCTTATTTATTTTTTTAAGTAACGAAACAAATATAGTTTTTTTTTCTCGACATTTGAAATGTACGCGATTATTTCTTTGTGCGATATTGCTTTGAAAATGTATTTCTCTCGTCTACAGTACATATACGTGAGTGAGAAAATTGATATATGAAATTTCCAGGTCGACTTGCAGTATACCTACCCAGTATAATATACTATAGTACAGCCGTGGTGGTATTCCTCGCGAGTTGGTCTATTTTGATTCTATTTTGATATTACAAGAGGGTTCAAAGGTTTTTTTTTTTTCTTTTTAAGATTGATGGGGGCACTACGTGTGACAAAGTTAAATCGAATCTCCAGAATAATTCTGTTATTACTAAAAAAAAAAAAAAAAAACCCCTTTTGAAAAATTTTATTCCTACACTATACTATACGTCATCCTGCACACTCCCGGGGCCCCACCACACTCCGACCGGAACGACGAAACTGCACGCAGCAGGCGGCTGCAGCAACAGCGGTTCAGTTGCCCCGGGTAACCGGTACGGTGATTTATGGAGTCAAGGTTCGACAGTATTTGCCGGATACACATGGTTGTTTTACACGAGGGAGGAACAGGGTCGGTTTGGCCAGACCGGGTACGTTGACGGCGGTGGTTTGCGGGGGATGAAAAAAGAAAAAGGAGCGAAAAGAATTCGGCGCATTTCCATATTATTATATATATATATATATATATACACACATACACACGTGTATTTGGGGTGGGGTAGGGGTGTGGGTTAACGGTAAAATGTCGTCGAAAGTCTTTGAATTAATCAACCCACGCGAATTCCAATAGAATTACATTCTGCCGAGCCATAATACATGTGGACAATGAGGGAAGACTGCAGGGGGCACACACGTCGTTGCATTTTCGGTCGCTTACAGACTCGCGATAAATTAGTCGGTCCGCGAACGGCGTTTTTTTTTTTTTCGTCCATACACGCGAAATCCAAATTAACGTAAAAACAGTTCTTATCGGGGGGGAGGGGGGGGGTTATTTTTTTTTTTTTGTAAAAAAATTTGTTTCGTACATATTCGTATAAAAAAAATATATATAATATTATTTATTGTTTAA
>JAIPRL010008518.1:0-20100 GCA_025469235.1 Pemphigus obesinymphae | reverse complement strand
TTTGCTACCGGAAACGGGTATGAGTGTAAAGATCGGAGCACTCCTTCTGGTAGAAAAAGTGTTTACAGAAAAAAAAAAAAATAAACATCATTGTAAAACCATAAGCTTCCTCGCTACGCTCAGCATCTAAAAATGAATTTAATCGTTTATGACGATGCAAATACTGATACATAATGTTGACGATTAATTTTTTATAACCACATTTTTGTATCAATAATATTAACCTCCTTTTTGCTATCAAATTAAAAAAAAAAACTAAGCTATAGATTGAAAAACAGGATAGCTATACTTCTTTAAGCGAGATAAATAAATGTCAGGTATATCATTAACACAAACAAACTCCTTGCAAATTGTAAATTGATTTCTACTATAATAATAGTTAAGTTTCCGGTAATATTACCGGAAACAGGTATGAGTGTAAAGATCGGAGCACTCCTTCTGGTAGAAAAAGTGTTTACAGAAAATAAAAAAAAATAAAAAAAAATAAACATCATTGTAAAACCATAAGCTTCCTTGCTACGCTCAGAATCAAAAATTCAAATGTAATGTTATAGTCATCGACTTTCAAGTTATCATAGTCATAAGTATATAATTAAAATACAATTTTCATAACTTTACAGATTAGCTATCAATAACATTGGAGGAAGGAAACATCAATTAAAGTTGTCCAGATTTGTATACCTCAGAATTCTCTTCGAATCATTGTGATATTAAATTTATATGCATAGCATAGGACATTTATTGGTTTTTGCTTTTTTAGATTCTGAGCAGAGCCAGGGAACGAATGGTTTTACAAAAATGTTCATTTTTTTTTCTATTAACAAATATTCGACCAGAAGACATATTTCTATCATTATATTCAAACCCATATTCCGGTAGGAAGTTACATGAAATTGGTACTTTAAAAAGGTCATCCTTAAATTTTCAATAGTTTTTTTAAACGTAAGTGAAAAACTACCAAAATATTAAGAAAAACGGCAAAAATACGATTTTGTAAAATTGATATTTTTCATTTCTTCATAATTTCAGAACAATAATTTTAAAATCTTAAAATTTAGACCTAATATGTAATTTAGGATTACATATATTAAATATAAATATTTTTTTATAATTTTGGGCTATTTAATATTGGGATTAAAATTTGAAAATTATATACAAGGTTATAATATTACTCTAATTAAATTCAAAAAACTGAATCTATATTTGACAGTTATAGTTATGTACCTATATTACTTCAAGCTATCCTAAATAAATACATTTATAATATAGATAAATGTAATACATCCACTAAGAGTATCCTAGCTGATAAGTGAATTGTTTCCACCCATACTGATACCCGACGAGCTAAGTGCACCTTTTTTTTTTTCATTATTTTATCCTAATTATTAAAATGCATGGTTTATTATTTTAAGACAAGATTTTCCTCAATGGAATGGATGTATTTCCGAGAATATATGACCACTAAAATAAATGACATGATTTTTTTTTAATACTTTCCATTTTTATGTATATACTGACTTTAAAGCGTGGAATACCCTCCCATATTACATTATAGAACTTCTTAACTACTCGTGAGTTGTAATAATATTACATAAATATATATATATAGAATATAGATATTCTATTATCAATAAAATTGAACAGTATTTAAAAAAACGGATTCGTAGGAGGTGGAAGGACTTTAATCGTAGGGTGTTATTAGGGGTGGAAGCAATTCGCTTATCAGACATGATAATCTTGATGAATGTAATAAATTTGAAAGCAATGATAAATCATTGCATTCGAAAAAATGAGTCTGAGCGCAACTTTGGTGTAAGTATATCTGTTAGTTATATATATTAAAATATTAATTACGTATTTGCTGTAAGAACAATCCCAGCAATACATTTGATTGAGTATGACCTTAATAATTATGTATATTATTTACTAATTATAAGGTATTCGTGTAATTTATCGTTTTATATTCGCATAACATAAAGGCCCAATATATTTTTATATTTGTATGTTTGCAATCGTTTTTTTACAAAATATGTAAATATTACACACACACACACAACTTTACACAAATATAAATACTTAATATAAAATAAAATTTCATACATGATAAATTTTAAAATAAACTGTCGGACGATTGTCGATCATAATATTACTATACATAATATGTTTATTTGAATTTTCATTAAATTAAACGTGTACAAATGTTTTAAAAATCACTAAATGTTTAAACAATTTCATGTAAACAATTGAAAGGACAGTTTCACCTTGAAAACCACAATGGTGTATTTTATATACCTATATTATTTGTATAATATATCATTAAAATAGAAAATATTAAGTGTACCATTGAATTTTTCAGCAGTTTAACGTTAACCTTTGTATTTATCTGTATGCATTTTTACATAAAGTTACTGAACTTCTGGTTTTTAATATCAAAAAAACTTTCTTTTTATAATATTTAAATCGGTATAATATAGTTAATTTTTATATGGTTCTTTTGAAATTTATTTTTAAATATTTAAGAATCGAATTGATATTTTTATTAGAAAATATGATAAATAATATTATTTGTTTTATAGTAACTTTAACTTAAATTACATTACATTATCAAGGATTATTCAAAAAGTTATCTATGCAACCGTACTCGACTTCTGAAAACCCATAAAATGACCAATCTACTTAAATGGAGATTTTGCTTTATCCATAATAAATAACATAATATAATTAAAATAAATATTGTTTCTATAATTTAGTTGCATGCCTAAAATTGATTTATTCTAATCAAACCACACTATTAGGAAATCACATTTTGTTCTACCCCAGAGTATGTACCATCTGTTTTAATAACATAATCTGTCTTCTATAATACTAATCCATTTGATGTTCTGCATGATTAACTTACTTCATATAATATAAATAAATTTTGATATTACAGTGTTGGATGATTTTGAACATAAAACCCTAATTTTTCCAGTAACTTTTAGTGTTATTTTATAAATACCCATTTAAAAAATCAAAATAGTTTATAATATAACGTAGGTAGTCTTTACAAAAAAAAAATAAAAATCAAATTGTATACCAGTTTTATCACGACAAGCTTTTAGTTTTTACATTTTTTTAATAGCTTCTCTATATTATATTATTCTGGATATTAAATATTTTTATTGGACACATAAATTCATTCATAATATTAAACCACATATTAAACAGTTTATTATTTATTAATTTTCAAACTTTAGAAAATAGTTGAGAGTATTTAGCAGTGAATGAGGCTGGAAAATGAATCTCCTCTTCATCCACATGTTCTGTCATTACGAATTAAAATGTTTATACTTAATTATACGTTTATAATTTATTGAGAATATAAAGTAAATATATGCAATATTACAATATCATATTCACATTAAAAGTTATAATGCTAAATTAAAAATATAATTACAATAAATAATAGTTTGATAGAAATTTACATTATATTTTTTAAACCACAAGTCTAACGAATTATTTAGAAAGCATTTAAGTGAGTAGTAATGCCACATTTTATTTTAGACGCAAAATGAAAAAAATATATAAATAATACATAATTTTTTATTTTATATCGGAAAAATCATTACTTTAAGGGTAGTAAATCATGTACTCTGACTCATCCATATCGAAAACTCTACTCCACTCTAAATTGTAATAAGATTTTAATGAATATTCTGAAATTATTAATATTTCAGAGATCATGTTATTATTTTTCAATTAAAATAAAACCATAATTACAGCAATTGAATTCATAGTAAATATTTATAGAAATAACCATTTCAAATGCAATATTGAGTATCGCAGAATACTAGCTATATGTTTACATATTAATGTCTACTGTTTTTATTTAAATATAATTTAATTTAATTTTAGTAGGTATAATGATAATCCAGGCACAATAAAATATAATAGAAAAATAACGATTATAATAAAGAAATAAAGAAATTCACAGTTTCCAAACTCATAACATGTTCATTCACATATTATAGAGGAATCAAGGATGGTTTTTGATAGCTACGACAAGCAAAGCTACCAAATTATTGGATGGGTTTAGTAATTACTGACAGTTTGCATCAGAGACCAAACGCCAACAGCAAGAAAAATTTCGTTGGTTACCTCATTTGTTACCTGGTAGTCGAACCAGGGATCTCGTGCGCTGAAACACATATAATACAGTTGACCCCAAACAATATAATAACGATTAACCTCTCATAATTACTTCAAATTTGTTTTTTAACGATTATAATGTAATTATATTAAGATTTGTAAAATACTTCATTTTTCTAATTGATAAATTTAATTTTTATTGTTTACTTTATTGTATACTTTTATTATTTTTCAATATTTTATACATATACTTACAAATCATAGTCCAAATATGGGACTATAGATATTTATATATTACATAGTCACTAGGATAATCCAACTTTACGCATAACTGAAACCGTTCGCCATTACATACTATTGGTTTATTAATAAGATGCTATTTACTTAGTCTCGGAATTCTAACATTAAAAATTCAATTACCAGAGGACAGTAAATACATTTATTTTACATAGCATATCATGATTACATTCTAAGTTAATACCTATCCATTTTCGTCTTGGAACATTAAAAGCGTAAGAGATGTATTTTGACAGATACAAAAATTGATCAAAACATATCCGACCGACAGTATAGTATTTGGTCGCTAAAATCATTTTTAAAATTTTTTAAATATTTTATAATAAATTTAATTTTAAAATAAATCAAATGACGACTATGTTATTCTATAATGTCGATTGGTATATTTTGATGAATATTTGTAACTCTCAAAATATAACCCAATATGTTCCAAGTCAAAATTATTATTATTATTTAATAATAATCGTCTTATTGTCAAACCGACTGATTATAACAAATACTTTAAAATATATCTTATATAATATAATGTATTAATTTAAAAAAATAGATACCTATTTATTGTTGATAATTTAATACTATTAGTATTACCAATGTTAGAATTAAATACATACAAAATGTATTTGAATAACAAAAAGATAGCAACACTTAATTATATCTGGAATTAATAAAGATAACTAAACTGAATTGTATTTAAATAAATATTTTCAGATACATTTTTACCAAAATAATTATCAGGTGACAATTAATTAAATTTCATTTTTGAACAATTTAATTCTTAATATTATAATGTTACATAATATAGGTATATTATACAAATTCAAATTTAAACATATATTTAAAAAAATTTTAAATAATACTTATATCTTGATATTGAAAAGTTATAACTTAGTATACCTACCCCTTATAAAATGTAAGTTTATTTTAATAGAGGTCACTGTTATATTTACCCCCATCATTTTTGCCTATACACTGAGTACAATAGAACTTATAAATAATGTTTACTTTTCAATAAAACAACTATGATATTTTTGAAATCTTAATATTCGTGTAAGAATAAATATAAAGTAAAAATTGCATTTTCTCTAGTACATTCTTCTATACAAATAATTAAGCTAAATATTTTTTGATTGTTGACATAAGTACCTATATAATATAGGTAATATTTTATTGCATTTCTGATACGAAAAACAATTAAAATATAAGAATAACGATAAAATCACAGGAGTATGTGTAAATAATAATATTAATATCTGAATATACAGATTAAGTAAAATGGAAATTCATAATTGTAAAAACAATAAAAAAATAGACTTTTTAATTTAGATCATTTCCAACATTAAATATAACAGCATATGTATCAAGCATTATTTTGTTATTGTAGACATTTCTATAATGTTATAAACATAATGTAATACCTTTAAAAACCCAACATTTGTTTTGGGTCCCAAGTTCAATCCCTCGCTACCCACAGTTTACACCACTGCATTATACTCCTGTAATAATACTGCTATAATATTACTGCTGTAATATAGTCCTAAAACAAACTTCAAGGTACAATATAAATACGATTTTATGACGATATTAAATTTTCTTAATTTTGGAGTATTAAATATACTTATGTTAAGAGGTTGTAATTTATATCCAAATAACCATTTTTTATTGTAAATTTAGTTACACTTCTTAACTTCGTGAAAAAAAACGGTAACGGTATAATACCCGGCAATATATGTAGGAGTATGATTTCATTAAATTATACAAAAATATTAAGTCTTATCATAATATAATTAGAAAATATAAAAATTCATTTAGATAGAGATTGTTGAAGTTTGTTCGTTGTCTTTTCGGTTGTTAGATAAGATACAATTACAATTAAAGATTTGGAAGTACATTTAAATATTGTTATTTAAAATCAATGTTGAGCGAATTTATAAGTATAGTAGTATGTCCCGAATTTATAAACATTTTGGGTAGTTTTCCTTTACGTTTACTACTGGAAAAAAATATTATAAGTAATATTGTAATATATTTATTTTAAAAGTTATTCATTATTTTTGGACTATTTAAATCATTTTTCACATACTTTGATGTGATTAATAGATTGAATTTATAGGTAATATAATAATTGCTATTGAGACAGTACCATTTATAAACTTTGAGTATTTAGATTTTAAATTTTCTAGATATTTCCTATATAAAACCCATGTATTTGTTTAACTGTGTTAAACATATGTTTAATGGTTTAATGGTAACAGTTTAACTATCTATATCTAATATTATTATAATAGCTATATTATGAAAAATTTTACACTTTACTTTTTAAAAACTAATACAAATTACTGTTAAACATTAAGTTAAATAATATAAATAGTGTAAATATTTTAAAATTTTGACTTAGTTAAATAACATTTTTATAATTTTAAAAATAGCTTAGTATAATCTAAAGATAGTGCATAATGAGTGATAGGATGGTCCACAATGAGATATGCATTGGTCATATTAGATAAATTAAAAAATTATACTTATAAGTAAGTAATACAATTACTTAATAATAATAATAAAAACAATTATTGTTTCCTACTTACCTAAATACAAGACAATGTCTAAAACTATATTCCACTAAAAAACTATTATGTTTTAAAACCATATTCAATATTATAGTAAATTATTTAAAAAACAACAGTTCATAAAATTATATATATATATATTTCATAATTTTGACTATAAAAATAACTTAATTTTCGAAATCTGACTGATTTATTACCATGTTTACATGGATATAATCAAGAAAATGTCAATATATTTTTTAAACTGTGTTATAGATAAAAAATTTTGGCTTATGTTCATTTGCTTTTATATGTGAGCAACTTATTGACTAGAAGGAGTCGAGTATACATATTAGAGTGTATATGTTACGTTCTAAGTGGAAAAATTGGTCATTGTAAACACTGGCCGGGCATTGTACATTATAAATATTTATTTACTATATATAATAGTCAATGTAATACAATGTCTGGTCCTTATATAAAATGCTAAAACTTGTGTGGTCATTGTGTACAATGCTAAACCTGATGCGTTCAGTGTGAATTTCTAGCAAGATCATTTAACCAAATTTGTGATCTTACGTTCTTTAACTCATAAACGTGCTGAGGATATTACGTATATATTATTGAACAACTTTCAAATTTTTGGTGCTTCAGCAATATTACTAAGTAAAAAAACCGAGTATACGCAAATAAGTTAGTAGAAGTATTATGTTATGCATGGAAAGATTTTAAATTCGTACATAGTAATATTTGTATTTTATAAACTATCGGTTTGAACATTAGTCCATTGTAAAGCTATTCTCCAGAGGGGGCTAGGTTCCTCCCTTCTCTCCCTAATGTGCACCTAAAGATAGGGGTTATATGCAAAAGAAAGGGTAGCCAAAACCGCGATGCGGTGGGTCCACTTCCCCTTCAGTAGTTAGGAGCAATCCAAAATTCGGTTTTAGACTACCCAAAAATTTTACTTTTAGTATGTTATATACCTTAGCGTATAACGTATTTTTTCGCCGATTCGGGCCCGTTCTGGCTTTTATTGGATATACTATAATGATTCAAAAATGTTGCCTTTACCGTTCCTGTAATTGTATAGGTAATTATTACTTAGATAGTCAAGTTTTACTCAAATTAGTATCTCGGCTAGTAGATAGGTATGTTTGGACATTAGATAGACATGTATATTGTTCATGTGTTATGCATTCAAATTCGGCAGCGTAAATTCAAGTTTTTGTAACAGTGAATATATATTTTCAAGATTTTAATTAACGTCTTAATTAATGAAGATGCGTTACGAATGTAATATCATATACACTCCTTAAATCCAGTTCTTAAAACCGGGCATTAAGCGTATGGGCTGTGTCACAGAGAAGTCACATAGAACTAATGATAAGCTTTACAATGCACAGATCAACTACTATGTAATGCTTATGTGACTAGATTTTGCACACTGTGTTGAGCTCGAAGTGACTTACGATCAATTCTGGGAGTATAATTATGAATTATGTCAGTTATTATAAAAAATAAAATTATTATTATATTCACTAATGTATGATTAAAATTTGTTTCCAGCGGAAGACGGAAATTACAAATTAGACACAACCAAAGGTATATTCAAACATTATTATAGTATAAATCAGTTTACAATTTGCAAGGAGTTTGTTTGTGTTAATGATACCTGACATTTATTTATCTCGCTTAAAGAAGTATAACTATCCGGTTTTTCAATCTAGGAGGACAAAGTTATGATCACTGCACTTATAAGTCCCAAAAGGCGACACAACGAGATGCAAACTTAAGGCTGTTGAAGTTTTATGTAACTCCAAATTCCACAATGGCAACATATGTAAAAGTAAATAAGTATTTAGACATAAACCCTATATTTCAATATTTGTTTAAATTTTTATTTTATTTCAATTGTTTTAATAATAATAAAATATCCATAAAAAGTTAAGCACATTATATATTTTTAGATTGCAATTAGAGCGAGGAAGCTAGTGGTTTTAGAATGATGTTTATTTTCATTTTTTTTTCTGTATACAACTATTTGACCAGAAGAAATTAATTAAGCTGTACATGTGACTCCATTTTCCGGTAGAAAATATCATCTAATTTGTACTTTATGTTTTAATTTTTATTATTCAACAAACAATTTTCGTAATTTAAAAAAAAACATCGATTAAACCCAAGTAAACATCAAAATCAGTTTTAAAAAATGTAATCTGTCTTACCAAAATCTCACAGTAATGTCATTGGGGCATCTAAATACCATTTTACATTCTCGTTATTTTTCAAAAAAACTATATTATTGTAATTATCAGGCAAAAAAAAAAAAAGAAGTAAAATCCAATTTATTCACAACGGTTTAATTTACAGTCACCTTAATATAAAACCAATGAAGCATTTAAACATAGGCATGTAATATAATATGTCTCATTGTATCCTGTTTCATTTTACCTCATTTGCTCATTTTAATTTTAGAAATTATCAAAATAATATATTTTTTCTTTATATAATAAACTGTAATTAGTAATATTATATTTAGCTTTTACAAAATTTTTTCGACATTGAAAAAAAAATATAGCTTAGTTTTTTTTTAATTTTATAACAAAAAGAAGGTTAATATTATTGATACAAAAATGTGGTTATAAAAAATTAATCGTCAAAGTTATGTATCAGTATTTGCATCGTCATAAACGATTAAATTAATTTTTTAAATTATTTATTTATGATGTTTCATTGTGCCCAGAAAGTTTTCTACTTATACACATACGCAATTAGAGAGAAATTTTACAATTTACAAACGTATTATATCGTATTGTATGATATTATTATATAGATGCATAATTAAGAAATTCCCACTCGAATATATTGAAAAAATAATTTTATACAGCTCCACCAAATAAATAATTCATTAAATCTAGGTTTCATTGGTCCGTGTTTCTTATTATTACGAAGAATCCACAAAATTTTGAAATAAATCACCTTTATCAAAAGAAAATATATTACCTATAAATAAATTACCCAAATAATTCTTTAAATTACTCTGACACGACATAAATTATTCAATTTTAACTTCTAAATAAATATGAATGTCAATAAAAATATCGACAACAAATTTAAGAAGTTGCAGGCATCACATGTCAATTCAAAACATTTATTTTATTTTTATAATTCTAAAAATAGTTCTATAAGCTACATTTTCGTGTTATTATGTATTTATGTGGAATAAATTTACAAAATGGTATTTTATTTTTTTTTTGTTTATTTTATAAAATCAATGCTTTGTTTATTTCACTGAATTTGATTTTGTTTCTCTTTTTAATACTTTTTTGAAGAATATTGATTTTTTATGTTTTACATAATATGTATTTTATTTCTCGAAGTTCCAAATAAAATTGATTTTTACAAATTATATACTCAATATCTTGAAAACGATTTAATTTAGGTAAAATAAAAGAAAGGGAATTATAAAATATATATAAGTATATATATATTTTTCTATTATAAAAAACATACATTTGACATTTTATTTTAACAAATAAATATCAAAAATAGGTGGAATTATGAGATATTATTATAATACACGATTTTGAAATTAACAATTGTAACCTTCTATAAAGTAATATATCTAAGTATCTATAATGTATTATTTATGATGTTGTAAAATTACCTATATCAATTGTTTTATCATCAGCAGGTGAAATTCTATACTTACTTATAATTACCATTTTAATACGGACTGTATTAATATTTAAACATTAATTGTTTTATCCATATTTTTATTATTATGGGTTACAAAGTTTATTATATCATATACTAATTACATGTTTAAGCCAACCATTATATAATCGTATTTCTTGTTTTATGTCAATCATGAACCAATAAGGTTATAGTTCATTGGAGAACAAAATTTGGACTATTCGCAATTATATTATATAAAATATCTATGGATTTTAAATGATAACTATAATCACTTAAAATTATCGGAAATTTCAGATTATTCTTAAATTTGCCTTCTAAAACTACATATTTAATAGTGAAAATTGATAAAACAAAACGATTTATCAAGTATTTTCAGTTGACCGGTCAGGTACCAGTTCAGGTACCGGCCGAATACCGGAATTTGCTAAAATCGAAACCGGACTGCTTTTATCAAAAATTTTAAATACCGGAACCGAAACTGAAACACAAACAATTGACAAACTGAAACTGGAATTGGAATCCTAGATCAATGATAAAATATTACATAAACGTTGGAAACTGTGATCTAATTTACTCATAATGAAGAACGCATTCATCGGCCAGTGCATTGTGGGATTTTGATCATCACGATGTGATCATATATATCTAGAGCCAGGGATTTTTGTCGCCACAGATATTACCATCGTATTATTAAACATCATATTATATTATTATTATTATTATTATCTTAGGTTATGTAGATATGCTCTCTGTGCTCATTTTATCGGAACGCCGTCAACAGCGGGGCTATAATTTCTGGAGAGGAAAATTTGGTTACATCGAATTTCACCATAATAATATAATACACATCGTTTACAATGAACGCTAACGCTATGCAAATTCTTAGCCCGCTGCCGGCTTTATACACAAATCGTGCACAAACACAAATAACATATAATGCACACACACACACACATTCTTATATATATACATTGATAAACACTACACGTACGTCGTACACACACTATTCCAATAAACATTTTCCATCTATTCTCGAACTACAATCGTACACGTATTTTCTTGTATTTCAATTACCACTGATATATGTATGGGTATACATTTTACGCGTTTTCTCCCTTTTATTTCTTGCATTCAACTACAGTCTGTACTACTGAAGTAACCCCACCCCCACGACCGTCGATATTTCCACGCCTAAAACCCCGACCATCCAGAGTGGCAACAAGTGCCCACACGAGTAATCCGGCATATTAAAAAAGAAAATCTAAGTGGTTTTCCCATTTTTTCCCGTTTTAAAATGATAGAAACGTTCAACGTTTGTGTTCAATAATAAATTCCATTAGGGCCCTGCGTGCACTTATATTTTCCGCTAATCGTATTCTTATAACCGGTCACGTATCTGACACATTGCTTTTTACCAAATGCCACATCGGGTTAGAGCTACAAGGATCTGTAGCATGACTATTGTTATATAGATATTCAGAAATGAAATTGTTGATTTAAGTTGTTCGTAATATTTTTCTTTTTAACATTAATATTAATACCAAGCCAATTAAATACTTATTAAAAATCTTCAATATAAAAGTTCAGTAAAATAACCAATTTTAAAAAAATTTAAAAAAAAGTAAATAGTAATAAACTAATAAAACTAGAAATATTGAAGACATTAGGAAGGAAAATATTCAAAGGTAGATTGTGACTAAACTATTCATTGTACCAATTAATGAAAGGCCATTCATATGTGGATCTTGTGTAAAAAATCAAATAAAAATCTATCAGATGACAGAGACGAATGAAAAATGCTGTAAACACATTTATGGGTGGATCATTTTTATAATATGTTAAAAATGATTTGATTTTGTAGGCCGATTTTGTATTGTATATTATATTTTGCATAATGTTGTTGTAAATTATATTTATTTAAACCCTAAAAAAATAAAATTGTTTTCTTAAATATCTTCTCGGTATTCAACAACGTACATAATATACAATTATAAAAACTAAGGGTATGTCTACATTAGGCACGTTTTTGATCCGATTTGTAAGACTATAATGTGCATACATTGTACACATATTATAACCGATATGTAAAATATATTGTTGAATATAAAAATACTTTCCATAAAACTAAACTTATGATATAATGAGATACAGCACGTTTTGGAACGAACACGGATTTTAAATCAATTAGAAGGAGGGAAATTATATATTAAAATAATTATAAAAATTAATTATTCTCATACTAGTACATGTTTATCATAATAATACAACTTGAATTCGGAGCTTGAAATTCCATTTAATCACATATAGATGATGTTTACAAATAGTAAAAAGCCAAATATAGTAAGGAATTAGGGAATGGAAGCTTTTTGTTCGATAAACAGATCACTCGTGATCGATGCATTTAATATATTGAAAGCAGTAATAAATCTACAATAATTTATTTCCATAACGAGATTTAGATCAGATCTCAGTGTAATATACATAACTATTCCTGTCAATTATATTATATTCAGCATTTAACAATCCACGTACGAACAACCTTTGATGATGTTATAGTTAGAGCAACTAAACATGTATTAAATGTGCATATCTTAATGCCTAAAATTTTTAAATATTTATGACATGAAAATTTTAAATGTATTATTTATATAAATAACACAAAGTTGGTAAAACCTTTTGAAAATGTATCAAGCAAACACATAGATGGTACCAGTATTGTGCTTTGAATTTTCAAATAGAAGAAGGATATAAAACGTATACCAATAGACGAGAGTCATACGTGTAAAATATTTTGATATTGTTTGAAAATCCATAAAGAAAGAAGGAATTATAAAGACTATGAGAGCTGATACGTAATAAAATACTCTTATAACCCAGTTAGCATATCACTGGTATTAATATTAAACCAATAAAACATATACCTACACAATTGGTATAAAATGTAAATTCAAAACATATTCTGTTAATTATTTATTATGTAATTAAATTCTATATTGACAAACACGTTATTTTTTATTTTTTGCATAATTGGTGGGTAGTTATAATTATTACGATTGATGTCAATACCGTAAGGAGATCGAAAAAGATTAAATATTGCAAGTAACAGATTTATCATATTTTATACTGGAAAATAAGTACGCATGACTTATTTATAGTTATTTTTACTAGAAAAAGAAAATGAATGTAAAATAAAATCTTAAATATAAAACCGAAGTTTTAAAACGAAAAATAGGCAAACCTTTCTGATTTTAAACTAATTATTAACTATATATATAATGCTATCGACGATGGGTTACAATCATCATGAATATGTTAGTTATTCATTAGTGAATGCATATTACGTTAAAAAAATTATAAATCCTCCCAAAGACGACTTGGAGATAATTTCTCGATTGTATATGAATCCCAGATGAATTGAATTTAGTATTGTATTAGTAATATAATAATCATAATTATATATATATATATGCACACATGTACTTTAAATCTAATATAAAACAAATACAACAAATTCTTAAATATAATAAAATAAAAAACTAAAATTATTTTCGGTATATTTTTACAAATGAAAGCATAAATATTTAAAAACGAAAATGACTTAAATAATTGAAAATAGTTTCTATGTAATACAAAATCGATTTTTTTGTTAACTATATAGATAATTGATAGAATATGATTTTAATCAATCCTTTAAATTTTTATCTACAGTAATTAATTTCATTATTTCATTGTGTACATTTTACAACTTATTTAAAATGATTCTTATAGCTACATCATACAAATGATTACAAAAATTTGCAAACCAAATTGTAGTTTATTGAGTTTCGCAAATACTTTACAATTTTTGAATGTACATCTAGTCTTTTGTTAATCTGTGAATAAATAATAACTATCATAATAAAATCAATTCGTATTAAATAAGAACATTTATGAGGGCTCCCTATCTAAACGAATGTTTTATTTCTTTAATTTAGAAAGTTTTAAAATGCATAGTTTTTTAATTTTTGAAATATAATTGGAATAATATTTGTCACTGGAATTCATATTTTCAAATTAAAATAATTTAATAAATATCCAGTTTTAAAATTAAAAATGTCACTAAGTATGTGTACCTACATACCTATTTCAATTTTTTTTTTTTTTTTTTATGAAATACAATAGAAATAATTTTAGAGAAATTACGATATAGATTTCAATATCATTTAGTAGTTTTAATTTATTTTAATAGAAATTCGATTATATTTAATATTGATATATGTATATAATATATTTATACATAACTATATATATATATATATATATATATATAAGGTTTTTATATTTAATACCTACATTTTTGTATTTTTTAACGAGATTAACCAGCATTTTAATTTTTCATTGAAACCAAATTCAATTATTACCTAACTTGAAGAAGTAACTAACAAAATTAATAATTACTATAATATTTTTAACTTTAAATATATTTGTTCTTATTTTTATTTAAATGACATGAAATAATGCATTTTTTTTAAAATAATAATATTAGGTCATTTGAATTAATCGTATTCGTTATAATCATTAAAAGTAATATAGTCACATGGGGACCTGTAAATACATAAAGTGTATGCTCGTCCAGCTTTTGAATTAATAATAAAATGGCAAGTCTCATAACCATACAACTTATCCAAACATCGAGTTAATACTTTTTAAAACAAAATAGCACTTTAGCATAATTTATTTATGACGGGAATATAAGGCAGAAAGTTGTTTTATTCAGGTGACTACAAACGCCACATCCCGAACGAACACGTATATTAATATTACATAGTTAGATAAAAATATAAAAAGAAACTTTTACGATAAATAATAATCTATCCAATATACGTCTCGCCATTCTTATCACCAATATTTTTGATAACGGTAAAAAAACACGGTTTAAAAACACATTTAATATATTTATCATAAATTTAATATTAATATAATATTAGAAGGAAGTTTAATTTATTTTAAATTATAAATAGACAAATTTAATAGAGAAATTATTATAATAAATATTGAATTCTAAGTTCAAAATATTATACTATGTTAAGTTTTAGTTTAAAAATATATCAATAAGAATGTGAAATTTATTTTACAAATATTATATATTTAGTAGTTTATATAAAATTTCTTTCTTAAGTTGTTATAAGTATAGTCCTGTTGTATGTAATTAAAATATTTAAATTATCGACAAAATTACATTTGTTTTGGCTACATAATATTTTCAAAACTATAAACAATTACCAAAAATGTATATAATGTCATATATATTATGTTAGGATATTTATTTATTTATATAGACGAGTTTTTTTTTTTAAATATCTTAGACTATAAAATTTATCAATGATTTATTAATTTATTTATAAATGAAAAAAATATTAAATAATATTTATGTTAATATCGATCATTTTGATCACTACCTAAATTATAGTTGAAAATTGCAAAATAGTGTAGACTTTTGGTCTTTTGAGTTTAATTAAAAAATGTTCAACATTTAACCATAAATAAATATAACATAAATAATAATAATAGATATTAATACAGTTTTAAAAAAAACGTTATTACAAAATATTAATCCATTATTTTGTATAAAACAATTTTCTGTATGGAGTGTGTGTGCATATCGTTAGACACAGCTGAAATTAATACTATAATGTGTTTGGCCGTATGTATGTATGTATGTATGTATGTATGTATGTATGTATGTATGGATGTATGTATGTATGTATGTATGTATGTATGTATGTATGTATGTATGTATGTATGTATGTATGTATGTATGTATGTATGTATGTATGTATTTATGTATGTGTTTATGTATGTATTACATAGGTTATGTATTGACAATGTAAATAGTAATTAAAAAATAACAATTTTAAAAATATAGAAAAAATCCCTACTTTTTAACGTCCTAAGTAAATATAAATGAACACTGGACAGTTTACAGATTCTGAGCGTAGCAAGGGAGCTAGTAGTTTTACAAAGATGTTTATTTTTTTTCTCTCTGTTAACAAATTTACTACCAGAAGGAGCCTAGGAGAATCTTTGTCTATAGTATGATACTGATATGAAATCGACTGTAGACGATAACTTATACATAGCATTTTTCGAATTTCCCAGTAGTTTATGTTGGAAAGAAGAAAAACCTCCAACTATACGATGGATGTATGTATGTTTACTGTATACATATATATATAAATAATTTATATATACCTACAGACTACCTACCATACGGTGTATAACCTACTTACACCGTATACATACTTATACATTATACAATGTATTTTGAAATTTTTTCCATTATATATTGCCATATATAAAGTAAAAGCTATAAAAAACAACTTTGTAATGTTATACAGTACAATACAATGTAATCAATTTTAAACTAACTTTCATATGGTGTAAAAGTTATGCATACTTATAGGTTTTGGAAAAAATTCACTTGGCCCAAGTGTTACATTTAAAACTATCTTTTATACGGTGTAAAATGAAAGTCATTTTTTAATATAACAAAATAACAAATAAAATTATCAATATTACTTATTTTTTAAAAATAATATTATACCGAAGCTCCGCTCAGAATCATTTTTATCAAATCTAAAATAATAAACATCATCCTGTCCCAAGACTGAAGTGACAATGCATCGACTTCTCCTACATATATCCTATCCAACGTGCGAAGTGTTTCCCTGGATTTTTCTAATCATGTTTTACTTCAGTGTTCCAATATATGTAGGGATGCATCACGTATCTATATATCATGAATTTTTTTTACTATATGTAAAAGTATATTTAAATATTCTCACTCATTTTATACAATGTGATCCGCTATCATCACTATAAGTTTGATCAAAATTTTAAGAAATATTTACCATTAAATATAATATGGTTATAAAATAAAAAAATGTATAATATAATATAGTATATACCTACTCCGCACATATAATAATTCTCTCGGTCTTTTCGTTCTCCAATTTTTGTATAATCATTGTCGTCAGGTCAAAATATTCGAAAATCCGATTAAAAAAATACCTATTATAATAAATTAAAAATGAGAAAAATACTACGAAAATCCAACGATTTTAAATTCATTACTATGAGATATAAAAAGTCTATTATCTACCTATAGGTAAAATACTTAAATACGGACTCATCACAGGGTATTATATAACGTATAATTCAATTAATTAATCAGATCTATAAAATAGGTAAGTATAAAATTGTATTCAAACAAACGAAAAAAAAAATGATAATAAATATTAAATAAAAAAAGTTATAATAATAAGAAAATATATTATGATTTCGGATATTGAGATAATGAGAGTCGAATTGGCATACCTATATCGAATGTTGATCTCTGCTACCAAGCTAGAAAATCGATAATAAAGTGATCGAAATTTTTCTTATTTAAACTATTCAGGTAATAGAAAATACCTTTGCGTATATCGACAGATAATATATACGCATATTCGGAACGAACGTCCTGGTCGGACGGCGATGATCGGTAAACAAAGAAACGTTCAGTTGGGCGTTAAAACGTTTGGAAATCTCAAATCCTACGTCAAAAAAATTAGACGGCATTGAAAAAAGCCTACATAAGGGGCGATAAAACCGCGACACATAAAACGTCAAGTTATAATGGAAATCGGCGAATTAGGAATCGCACTTTTCTTTTTTTTTCTTCATTTTAAGATTAAATATGACTGAGAGAGAAATTTACCTACCAAAAATTCTCAATTTTGGAAAATATTATAAAGAGTACATATATGGGTATAATTATAATAAATATAATTATAAACATATACGTTGTATATGAACAAATACGTTTGTCACAACCTAGGAACGTACATTTATAAAGTTGATACCTGCTTTTTTTTGTAAGCTTTAAATAATATTGTATATACACTTAAAATTATATAATATATTTTGAAATAATAAAAATAAAGTCTCATTATATTAACATTAACTATTATATAATGTATATCGTATCAAAAGTTATGGTAGACATTATAGCTGATTTTGAGATATGATTTATAACCGTTAAAACTTAAACATATTAATATCACAGTTTTGAAAATAAGTATAAGTTCTATCGAAATTAAATCCTGCAGTAGTTTTTAATTTGTAGTTTTAATAAGTTTTGAATTTTAAATGAAACATTTTTCTAACAAGCAAATTTTTTTGATTAAATTCCTTATTTATTTATAATACATACAAGTATGTGCCTTTTAACAATACCAATATACAAAATAAAACTTATATATAGGAAATAAAAAGTTTTACTAATCTACTTAACTTATTCACTTAAACAATATGAGTCTATAAGATGAAGGAAGGATCTGCATTGGCGTAAAATATCAAACGCCTAATAGATTCATCGATCATATAGTTGGTGTTAAAATGAGGAACATAAAAAGGAATAGTTGTTTGAGTAGAACGCCGAGATACATTAAAACAGCAATGCGACAAGAACAGAGAAATCTACTTTATTACTAAGTAGTCCCATTTATGAATAAAATACCCGCAATACGCAGTTCAGTCAAGGACGCCAAGCCAGAACACTAGCAACCTGGGCATAATATTGAAGCCATCGTTTCATTTTATTTTTGTCATAATTAAAATTTCGCAAAATTTGTATTCAAAAATATTTATTTACACGATTTTGGTTGTATGAACAATTCAATAAAATCCAAAAAAACTCAATTCCACAAAAAATGTATACTTTTATTTTGTATATACGTACTTCAATACGAATATAAATAACCGTTTTTAAATCATTAATAATATTATCTTCTGTAGTACAAAAAAAAAAAAAAAAAACGACTTCTCTATGTGTATTAAAGATGCCATTTTATTAAATTTAAAATCTACAAGCATCTACTCTAAATCATAAACATAAACGTATAATGTTTGATTATAATTGATACAAGAAATTGTAGTAGGATGGGTTGTAGTGTCAATCTCGTGCGTTCAGTATGATTTTTTGCAATTTTCTTCATATAGAACTTAATAGTAAGATGAGTAAAATACATAGTTATAGTAATCAATACGCTTAGTTGTGGTATTTTAATAATTGAATTAAATAACTCAAAATTATTGGAATTTTTACTATAAACAGAGCTGTCCTACGTATAGGTTTACATTTTACTTAGATCAACTTTAAAACAAGGTACCTAGTTCAATTAACTTTACTTTTTATCAATGTATTCTTTATAATTAGGTTAGTTTGATAATTTAATAATTATGTAAAATTGACAATTTTTGTAGGTATACAAATAATAAATTTTGAAATATAGGTTAAATTTTATTTATTTTTACACAAAATGAAAAATAGCAAAACTTTTTATTTTTTTATTTTTTTTTTTTATTTTTTTTTTTTTTTTTGGGGGGGGTACCTCAGTTACTTCTATTTATA
>JAIPRL010008517.1:0-20104 GCA_025469235.1 Pemphigus obesinymphae | reverse complement strand
TTAGTACTACGGCGATGAATTATAAACAAATCCATTTAAATTACCTTAAAAGTATATTTGCTGAAATAAGCAACTCTTACAGAGGTCAGGATTATTTCGTATGGACCACATTCGATTGGTTGAGTGGCAAAAACATCATCAATGAATATCACAATGGTAGTCGTAAAATGAACGCGATAAAAGATAAGACGATGAGAGTGATCAATTGGAGTATAAGGTTTTCTGAGGTATACATAGAACTGTTACCGTGGAATTTAAATACGAATTCCCTCTTGACTTTGCACAACAACGTTTTGAGTGAACTCGAAATGGCACTGGATACATTCGTTTATAAACATGCCATGTACATCACGTTGTATATAAATCACGTGTGGAATAACGTCACCGAAAGAACATTAAAAAAACTCGGTGATAGTATTAACTGGTATGTTTACGGATCGGTAGAATTTTATAAATACCTCTGTTCGTCCGGCACGTATAAACCTCGATATAGAACGAAACAATTGGTAAGTGATATCATACAGATTGACCAACCGGGTATGCCGGACAACATCATTAAAAGAATTCCGGACTTAATAACAAGTACACATCTCTATTGGTCTGACGGTATACTTCCGTCTACCAAAGACGTTTTCAAAGTACATGATGAGTATCTAATAACTCTGAACAAACTAACAATGGACAACTGTACGGAAGCTGTGGATTATATAAACACTTTTATTGGGATCGTACACAGTTCGGAGTTAACGGACAAAGACGTTCCTCGAAACACGTACAAATTATACTGTCTGGAATTCGTAACTGGACTCTATATTTACGATCCACTTATAATAAATACGAACAGTCAGGAATAATAAAATTAATGTATGTTTCTATTTGATAAATAATTGTTATTTAAAAAATATTGTTAAATATATGAACATTTAGGGGATAATTCATATTATTACTAGTTGACATAAGATTTAACTATTAGCTGTTATCGTTTTAATAATATATGTTAAAATTACATTAATAACGTACACACTATACTATATATACATAATATAATTATAACAATGCGTTATATACATAATTGTATGTATCAAGTGTTTATACATTTTGAAAAAATCAATAGGAAAGTAACATAGGTTATATTGTTTTATTGTAATTCATTCGATACTGGGATTTAGCTTTTACGTTTTTTAAACCATCATAATTTACAATTTCGCTGATTTAAAAGTATATTCCAAAAATTGTTTAATAATTTTCTGAAACGTATTTTACAAAATCTAATTATCTGCCGAAAAAGTACTTGGTCGTAAGTCAATGTATATGAATTCAGCAACATTTTTTGGTATTATATATATATTCACAACGAGTTATTTATATACAATATTGGTGAAAGGGAAAAGAATATCCATCGTTTAACATATTTAGCGGTGTTCAAATTTTCTGATCTGTGCGACGACCGGTGACGGCGTCATGTATTTAATTTGTAGTTCCCTTTCGTTATGACCTTACAGTTCTATTATGATAGAATTCTGAGTATTCTGCTTCGTTCGTTACACTTCTTGTAATTATATATTGGAAAAAATCAGTTTTATTTCATTTTCCCGAAACTTTATTGAATAGTTTATTATGAACTAATATTGTATACAAAATTTATAAATGACCATGAAAATGCTTTGTAAAATATGAACGAGTTCATAAGAATTTATTTGAAGTAAGTTCCAAACTATCTAGTTAGTATTTTCTAGTAAAGCATAATATTTAACATTAAATATACTAAAGAAAAATTGACTCGGACAAAAAGTGAACCAATTCATGCTTCGTTCAAAATATTTTGAACCTGTTTATTTCTAAGTCTAGACAACATTAATATAGCTTTATGTTTTAATATAATATTATTACATAAAAATAATATTATCATTGAAAGTTCAACATTCTTAAATATATTTTGTTATGCAAATTATAATGTACCTATATTATTAAAAATATTTTCTAGTATATCATACTCGTTCTGTTATGTCTTGTGGGACCCTAGGTTTGGGATTTTTATTAGATTTATTTTGAAAAAAAAATATATATTTAATTATTTCGTATAAAATTTTTCTTTAAACTCTTATTGATTACTTATATCACATTATGTTAAGTGTAACAGATTATAGTATTCTTATTTAACAGAATGTATATGTGTATTTATGGTAAAATTTTTATTATTTTTAAAATTGTTATAACGTTTATTAATTTTACTATTGTGACATAAAATATAAAAAGGTTTCATCAAATTAGACTATTATGATGACATATTATTCTCAATTATGATTTATAATTATATTTAGAATTATACGAATTCTAAAAATATGTTATACCATAACATGATTTTGGAAATTTTTAATTTGTGGCCATCGATATAATGTTATAATTATTATTTTATGCATATAAATGTAATATATGTACTAGAGTTACAAAATACATAAATATATACCTACATTTTATGCATTGATATTTCTGAATGTACTTTAAGCATGTATTATTTTTACTGTATTTTATGCTACATTTATATTAGTTTTGACTCCTTAATTTTAATAATTTAAAATAATAAATAATTATCATAAACAGAATGAAAAGTTGACTCTTATAAAAGATTTATAGAATATTAATATTGTTTGAATTTCATTAGATAAATGATCTTATATCTTGTGGTTTTCATCATTTAGTAACAATTTATATAACTAAGAATTTTTACCTATGTTTAAACTAGACATATTGTTAAAATAATCACAATTTTAATGAAAAATAAAGGCATTTATTTCAAATTAAAATATTTTAATTATGTTCTTACTAAGTTTTTTTAAATACATGTATTAGCTAAATTATATTTCTGAAATCATTTCTTACGTATCAATTATCACTGTCCCGATCCTTTTCCCCTTTCGACCGTATAAGTTACCTATAATTTAAATTTGATTTTACTATAATATTTATGCGTTGTAGCTTATAATCGAATATCGTAACACGTTCTGTACATTTTAAAATGAGTAAAATTTGTTTTGGATAAAATTAATAGTATTTAGAAGTATTAAGTATTAAACTACATATAATTTATTTAAAAATAATAATATTATATGTGTTATGTTATGCATTCGTGTAAAAAAAGAAAATTTATAAACGTAAAATGGATATTTTGTGCAATTAAAATTATGTACCATCATTATTGAATACTGTGAGAACGGACAGTTATAATAATTATATATAATGCTGTTCTCGGAATGTTAATAAAATAGGACGAAAATGCATGTCAGACACACCAATTTACTCTCATAAAAAAATAGTGGATTACAACGAACCTATGTAAAAAAAAAAAAAACTAAAAACGATTAAAAAGTAAAATATATATAGTAAATACAATAAGTATACTACTTAGAATGAAATTGGAATAGGGTAAAAAAAAAAAATGAACACACATACACCGGATGGGCGCACACGATGGAAAAGAGCTTGCGTAAAAGAAAATAATGGTCACACGCGTTTCCTTTCAAAATATCGAAGTCCTTAAGCGGCCCATACACGATCAATATTATTGCTCAATATTTGATATTGAAGACGTGTTCAATATATTGAAACGATCAAAATTATTTTGATATTTATTGATAGATTGTCAATATTTCAGGTCCTCGAATGTGTTTCCGGTAGCCAAATAACGTAAAGCAATATAGACAGTCTTTGACTTGCTGGTATAGCTTCTCGCATTGACGTATTTTGTTTTTTAATGGATTACATTAAAACACTAAAATTTCATCAAAACATTCATCGTCCATTCTTAAAAAATTTTTGAAATGGTTTCTTTCAAAATTGCGCAATTCTGTTAATAGCTTCTCGTGAGTATAATATTGTCTATTTTTCAGCCACTCTTTTGACCAAGTTCTTCGTTGTTTTTTTACCTTTTTTGGGGGGTTTTTTTTTTCATCGAGTCACAAGGCAAGAGCAATAGCAATAATCGCGTTATCTTCGCTAGACATTTTTACCGAAACTGAACAATATATTCAATATTTTTTGTCGTGTGAGTGCAAACAAAATCGAAACATTTATTGATATATATTGAGCAATACTAGTGATCGTGTATGGGCCGCTTTACACAGTAATTGTGTAGGTAAAACATGTGTAAAACAATTTTCGTACACTTAAACGGAAAACTCTTCTTTGCAGGGGAGAGTAGGTACGAAGCGACTTATAATTATCTCACATCGAAATACTGGTGTTTCTGATTATGGTACTCTCGTTCATATAGTTTCACTTCGATTACAAAGGGTTTTAATTTAAATATCCTTCATCTTTTCAATCACTCGCATCGCATTTCTTCTATACCCATTATGTATTCAGCGAATAAATCAACACCACAAATCATCCGCCGAATATTGTCTACGATTTCACCAGAGGTGTCCGACAAGAGCTCCGGCAGGTAATTTAATATTATTTATTTCTGATTAGTATATCCAAGTTCAATTCTCGGACTCACCGTCCCGAAATCTTTGTGCTGTTTTGATCAAAATAATAACCTAATAAAACCCCTTTAATTTTACATAAATTTATATATATATATACATAATTTAATACATTAACTTAAAATTAAAAAAAAAAATTAAATTAATGAGTAATATATATATATACCTACTTAAATTAATAATATATTAGAAGAAAACACCTATTTTATTATTAAATATATAGTGCTAAATAGTAAAAATACTATATATTATTAAAATATAAATAATGAATACCTAAATATATATATTATAGTAGTAAGATTATTCGCGGATTTGATAATATGACTTCAACTACAGGCATTTTGATTAATATTGCTATTAAACTTACGCTAAAATGAATAGGTCTTAATTAAGATAACTTTAGATTCTATAAGGACATGGCGATGGAGCTAACATAGCGGATATAAACAATAATGTTCAGTTTCTATTTTTAAATGAGCGGCCATTAGCTTTTTACACACATTGCTTTAGCCATTCTCATTATCATATACAATTTAATAACGATGAGTGAATTTCTTCTATCTGTTGAAGTTGCGGTGGTTTTCCTTCCATACATATATTACAACTTAGCGTTTCTTTACAAAGTAAACAACAAGATTTGTCAAAAGCTTTATTGGATATAATAATGATAAGAAGTTTTTTGTCGTCCTTAGGATGGTTCGGATAACCAATTTAGCTTATATTTTAATAACATCATTGGCTTAGGGCAAACTATTAATGTTAGAATATATATGCATCAAAGCTCGAATTTGTTATGTATAAACATAAACATGTTCACGAGAGAATATAATTTCAAGTTAGCCTAAAAGGTATTTGACGGATTGATTTAAACAAAATTTGGTAAATCCCACATATTATTTCGGTTGATATTTTCATTTCTAAAACATTTTCTCGTTATATTCCAAAATATATTATGTATACGTTTTTAAAATATTTGTCTTAGAATATCAAAAAGAAAAGAACCAGGAAAAAATTTGTATACGATATATTCAAATAGTTTAGAAATATCCCTTAATTCATTTTTTCAAAATATCATTATTGAAATTAAATAAAAATATTTTCGGAAAAATACCTGTCATAAAAACGTTTTAAAAATTATTGTCAAAATATAATATACCTACCTGCACAGCTGCGCCTGCCCGTATATAATGTATTTAGTGCACATGGTATATATTTTATAGAAAAATAAAAATAGATATTAGGTATAATGACGTGGTTATGGTAAAAATAATATTTTGTCGTTTCTCTTCGTCGATTGTCGTATTACAGTTGACATGAATATCTATGGTCAGTGGTTACTCAACTCATATGTATTTCTATTTTGATTGAAGACGTCTGGCGTTACGTAAGTACTTTAAAGTTTAAATGTTATTAATAAATATAAAACAGTTATTGATACAAAATGTTTAAATGATCTATTGATCTATATTGTATATAAATACGTTCGGTATAATAATGATGGTATGTACAATCGCACGCACAGTCACATATCAACAAATACGATAACCGTATTTAAAAATATCCCATTTTTTTACATATCGATTGACCTAATGATGCGATAGGTAATTTCAATACTAATCTGAATTTTCGTAAAATCTGCTTCAGAACGACTTTCTACTTTTTAAATTTTTTTCCTCGATTTTCCCAAAAAAATTAAAATGTCAATTTTTAAATGTTCGAATATACCAACTTAATTTTAGTGGGACTTGGGGCGATAAAATCAAAAATATGAGAAAGCATATCTAAATTAGACTTAACAATAAGTTTAGACCAGTTTTTAAAATCATTAATGCAATTTTAGATCTATCACTATACGTTGGAAATAGAAATAATGGTCTAAATTGCTATGTTATGTATGTGCTAGAGAGAGACAAACAATGGCCGCCAGCAATTCCTTTAAGTGTGTTTTGTGGTCTAACTAATTATAGTCTTGATTTTTCCATTATATAACTGTACGAGTGCATAATCGATTTTCTGTCCGTTAATAAGGCATAATTAAAATTCAAAATCATGTTGGCAGATCTAATAATCTAAGACCGTTTAGTGGTGTATTGATAGTAAAATATGATTCAACAATGAAAATATTATTATGTTACGTGGTGTATGTGATAACTGATAAATAATACGATAGGAAATTTATGTCCCCAGCCCATACCTGGACTGAAATTCTAACATTTTCTGAATGAAAAATAATTATTCTCACCATCCATTAAACTACATTACATAGTACAAAATCATCGAGCCCCGTAACAACAGATCTAAAGGTACATTTAACTAATAAACTATACTATGTACGCAAACATTTCAACATTCCACGATGAAATCAAACGTGAACGTCCCGTCGCAATCTAAAAGCTTCGCGGAAATAGCAATTGAAAATTGAAATTAGTTTTCCTATGATCAATCTATCAATAGCACTAAAACCTACTGTCAGAATATCTAAAAAACACAAAATTATAAATCATATTTTAAATTATAAAGCCTATTTTGAGCTTTGCGAATTTACAACTAAATACCCTTAAACACTTACTATTTAATTTAATTTCAAGTTTATTACAAAACAAAATAAATCACTAAATTTATAGACTCGCATAACTTTTATTTTAAAATGTCACTTTTTTGCGATTTTAAGACGCTGGCGTGACGCAATGTGCCACCGGATTATAAAAATCTCAAAAATCCCGGGGACGTATAAAAATAAGTGTTTTAGGGGGACGAAAAAATGTTATGGAAATTTCTATTTTTTTTATTAAAATAACGATTTATGGGGAATATAATTATCTTATAAAACTACAATAAAATCAGTAGCGACTCGTGAATGAAATATCTGGTGGTGGTGCACAACCAAAAAATACTACCGATTAATGACAAATATATTAACAATATTATATTATGTTATTTTCTCTAATATTTCGATATAATAGGTAGGTACGTGGATAATAGATGATTCTATTATTCATGGATAGGTACTGTAATAACGAACGTGATTTCAATAATTTTATTAAAAACCAGAGTTGGAAAAATCTCGGGTTTTATTGAAAAAAACCCAACTGGGTAGGGTTAAATTGGGTTTTTTCCCCATAAAACCCGAAAAAGCCCAATATTATCCTGGGTTTTTTAAGAAAATTATTTGGATGGGTTACTACTATTTGTTTTTTTTTAAACCCACTTCAACCCAATAAAAGTTTTTTTTCCCTCAAATTACATACACTGTATTTTTCTAAAAGATTTAATCGTATTTTTGTTTTACTTTTATAATTTATTATTCATAGCAACCAGTCCGGGCCAAAGCCATTAGTATGGTAATTAAGCATAAGCATATTAGTATATTTTAATATAATAAATTATATTATACTATACAATAATAATATAATTTGTATTAACCTTAGTACCTATATTAATAATAATACCTATATAATATTATTATTATTATTATTATTACCAAACATATGAATATTTCTATAGTTGTATTCATAGTTCATTGAATTTTTAATTTTCTAAATAGAAATTTTAATATTTACTATTCGATGAAAAAAATTCAATACATTTTATTTAACCATAATAAAATGTTTTAATTTTTCTAAGTTGGTGTACCTATAGGGTTTTTTTTTTGGGTGGGTTTTTTTGGTGGGTTTTTTTTAGATGGGTTTTTTTGGGTTGGGTTTTTCAAGCCAACCCTGTAATAAGAACACACCTACATTCATATAAAACATAATTAAATTTACCTTATACCTATACAACCTAGAACGAGCGGATCACGGCAGCTAATTCCATGGCTCCTCGCACCGCATGCGCATGCGTCAACCATATCATTCCGCTCACGCACAATGATAAGATAATATATATAATATAATTATATATATATATATATATATATATAAATAACTATAATATATAGTTACTCACTATTGATATCACGAATCACGATCGCACTCATTTCAACTATGACATTATAACAGGCAGCAGTGATTGAATATCTATTATATTTTAATATTATTGTGAAAACGAGTGAAAATTTTAAAAAATGTCTGACGTATTTGCTACAGAAATGAAATGCAATTTATGCAGCAATTCATTTAATAAAATAGGAAATCTGAATCGTCATTACAAAAATGTACACTGTTTAGAAAAAAAAGATGAAAAAACTTGTTCAAAGTATATAATATTTATATATATACAAAAATAATACATTTACTGCATATATGTAGGTATTTAAACTATATTGTCGTCCTCAGTAAGTGTATTATTTTTGTGATTTTGAAATTATAATAAATAATATAATAAACAGTCACAAGTTCTCTAGTATATTTCAAATATAATAGTTTATTTGTTTAATTTTAATTAAAGCGGAATGATATGGTTGACGCATGCGCATGCGGTGCGAGGAGCCATGTATTTAGCTACCGTGATCCGCTCGTCAACCCAGATACGTAATATCCTGATAACGTCTGAAAATGGGTAGATAATGACTGCACCAAACGATAAACGTCATTACGACACAGACGATCACAGTAGGTATATAATCAGATGTACACATAGTTAGTGATTCAAACTAGTTTTTTGCCCATAATTTACACGGTGTATTTTTCGCCGGGGAGGCAATAAAATAAAACAGTGCGTGTGTAAACACGTGTGTTTTCCACGAATGCGCAACCGACAGCGGTTGCGGTAACATCGAGACTCGAAACGGTATCTAAATGTAATCTGTCTATATATTATCATTGATTATATATTATATATAATATATAATTAATGATATTATATAAATCTATCCATTTGGCGGCGGCCGACCGGTTACCAGCAGCAACCAACAATACAGCGGTGCGATGCGTAATAATATATTGTAGGTATAATAATAAGAATATTCACAGGCACGACAATATTACTAAAACAGCGATGAATAAATAATAATTTTATGTTATACGAAAACACGCTAATTTACTGAAATTTTGGGCCGCGCACGTGCGCCTGTGCTCCTTAACAAGAGCCCTGCAATGGCGTAACTAGGACCATTTTACGGGGGGTGATATGAATATTTGTCACAGGGCACAAAAAAAAAAAAAAAACAATTTTGTTGGTATCTCATAAATTATATTTTAATAATTATTCCGGTTGTCTAAGTTTCTAGTGCAGTGTTTATATTTAAATTATCAGTCTACATTTTTTCCTTTCATTTGCAATTATTTTAATGTCACAATGCTTGTCAATCTCTGGTTTGTAATGTTCAACAAGCTATTGTATTAAATTCATCAGTTTCATCGGGAATTAGTTTTGAAATTTTTGAATTATTAAAGCGTCATTCAAATCCTAAGAAAATTTAAATTATCTATTAAATGTATAAAATCACGGTAAAAATAGTTTACGAAAAATTATGTAACAAATAATTTGTAGATATTCGACATACCTTCAAAAACTGATTTATGGTTTATATGCCGATCCTGTATTACACTTACATAGCTATATGGAAACTGTTATTTTATAATAATAAATTTAAAAATATATAAGCATTAAGCTGATTCAGTGAAGTTAGCCACGCGATTAAAACAGATGAATTCATGTATATGTTTATTCGAATACGGTTAATTCATTTTTGTTTTTTATTTCTACTTTTTTTCTTTTAGAATAACTACAGGGAATCGCCCCAAAAACTAGTTTTTAATAATTCGTGTGAACGAAATTATTCACGAAAATTGAAAAAAATATCAACCAAACAAATAAAAATTTAAAACCCGCAAAATTGGTATGCAATCACAGATTTTACCCAGGATTACACCTTATCAGTGTATTACTAAAGGGGTCGTTCAAGTATTACGTCAGTACATTTTTAGCCTTTTTAAACCCCTCCCCCCTTGTCAGCAATTGTTAGCAAATTTCCGGAGACCCCCACCCACTATTAAAAAATATTTTGTTTTTTTTTTTTTTATTACTGCTGACGTCAGCATGGTTCTAACCCCCCTATCCCCCTTGTCAGCAAATGTAAGTACGCGACAGTACGTTCCCTCTTCCTAGGTGCCTAGGTAATACTTGAACGCCCCCAAAAGAAAATTGCATCGATATCACAGAATATCATAAAATAACTATATCGGACTATATTATCAGATCACCATGGATTATTTCGAGCAGATAAATCGAGAAACTGTAATTTGTATCAAAATGGGTTTTTATCTATAATTTATTTATATCGTAATACGTATTACCTATATATTGTATACTATTATTCTCTGTAGAGAACACGCGTGACCAAAAATTTACAGGAAATATCGATAATATGAAATATGAATTATACTGAAAAATTATTTAACAAGTTAACACAGTAAAAAAATGGGGTCTGGGGGGGGGGATGATATATCACCTACATCGCCACTGCAAGAGCCGGTGCTGATTAAAATATAAATTATATAAATCGTGTTTTGTACTTGGAGATATTCCCATTTGAATGTTCAATGTTCAGATATAGTAGATTATTTTCGACGCGTGGAGTTTGACGATTTAGCAGGGCCGTTTTCGTTTAGCAGTCTCTCTGAAACGTCGACGATGGGAGAGCAGAGATGCCGTTCATGGAGGTTATGGTTAATTTCGAATAGAATTTCTCCAGGAAGGGCGTTTCGAACTTCAGTGGTGGGGGTATTTTCGGGTACATTTTTCAATGTTTTGAGTAACGGTTGATGTTACGTGTTCGACGGCTGTATTGATGTTTACGGTACCTAAACAATCCGTCTGTAGTCGAAAATTTATTTTCGTACTTGACGGCATCGAAAGTGTGGACCGTTTTGCGAGGCCGCCGGTTCTTATAGAATAACTGAGTATAATATATCAGCTGCGGTGCAGTGGCGGTTATACATGATGTTCAAGGGGGGGGGGACGAAAATAAATCCAACCCTCCCCCACCACATAAATTTTTTATAAATTATATAATACCTATATAATATTTTAATAATTTTAATATATTATATTATATACATATAATATTATAAAATATACATACAGCTGATTATATATGTAGATATAATTACATATTTATATATTAATAATATTAATAAAATAAAATCCCAAGGGGGGGGTCTCTCCACCTATCGCCCCCCCCTTATAACCGCCACCAGATTCTGGTAGGTGAACGGGTTTATCGGGACAGTGAGTGGGATAATCTGGAGGATTAAGAACGATTAAGATGGTCTAGATCGGAAGTTATAAGTCGATGAGAGGATCTTTTGTAGGCGGAAATTCACCCGAGTTGGGAGATTGAAGTTTTGATACGAACGGTAGTATTTTCTACATTGATGGTGTTGCAGTGTTTGGAAAGAACGCGTTCAGTTTTTTTTTGAACGACCTACGAACGCGTTCATCAGAAAGGCATCAAAACGCGTACCATTTCTCAACGAACGTGAACGATTTTATACTTGGTTCGTTTAACGTTCATTTTACATTTGATATCGTACAAAATTTATATTATTTTTAAAATTTTTATCATTCAATGGAGACACGACTATCAGTAATAAATATATATTTAATCGACGACAATAATAATGAATGATAAATTAAAAATCAAATCGAGTGTATTTCAAGTTTTTAATGTGACAGTCATTTACATATAGCCGTGTAATAAGTTATAAATTAGAATAGGTATGGGTACCTGCGGTGAGATACAGTGGCAAAACCCTGTTTTCTTGATTATAATATTTGTCATTTTTGGTGCACTCGTTTTTTTTTTTTTTTTTTTGCAGGTTTAGTTTTGAAGTTATAGCGATAATAAGTTTTTTCGATTACGACACATTTTACGTCGCGTTTTCGTATAAAAAGACAAAAAAGTGTTGTTTTCATATTTAGAATGTATATTTTTAGGATTATGCACTATCAATATTTTTACTAATGAATTTTAATCCATATAATAAATTATAATTCAATTTCGCAATTTCCCATGGAAATATCCCCCGATTTGTTGTGAAACACCGTGTCACGTAGAAAAGTAACAAATTAAATAAATATGGTTAAGTGTACTTCTTTGAGTCGCACCTATAAGACAAGGTCACTCGGACAGTTTAATTTGAAAATATATGCCGATAAAATAAAAAATATTGATATAAATACCACAGAATAGACACTGCAAAATATAAAAATATTGATAGTACATAATCACATAAACAAACTAATGAAACGACAATTTTCACATGAAAACGCTACGTAAAATACGTCGTTTTACAAAATCAAAATAACTTAAAATTGTTATAAACCTTACAACTAAGCCTGACTGAAAATTTTTTCGAGCACTTTTGAAATTAAAACGTTAAAGCGCACGTAGGGATAAGGACCGTGAGCTTTGCCGATATCGATATCACAGGTTTCAGAGAGGTGACTGAAGCGTAAAATTGTGTCTGGCCGGGTTGAAAGATTGGATTGGTTTACTAGTACCTATTCTTGGATGTCTTGGTGGATGGATGGGTTAACGGGTTGAACAAAGGTTTGTTTTGTCTTTTAATCATTTTATTATTAGGCGTATTATACTATAAAAAAATATTTATTAATAGATTAATATTTAATAACAACAATATGCGCAAAGTACAACACGATATCGTAAATACATGAAAAATGTAGGTGAAAATAATTGTTAATTTCAAAATATTGTAAAAACTAAAATTGTAAATTTTTTCGATAATATTAATATAAATTATATTATTATTACGTCAAATAATTGAAAAATTATTGTTGAGCGGTAGAGAGATTTTAATACTTATATAAGAAAATATAATATAATATAATACGACTACTGTTTTAAAAATAAATTTAAAGCCGTACAAATGTACAAAAGTATTTGTATTTAAATACATAACAAGTATTTGTGTTTGTTCTTAAATACTTTTTACGTTTATGTATTTGTATTTCTATTTGAATACGATTTAAAAATATTTTTTACAAGACTGGCCAATATACATATTAACAAATTGTATTCCCATCAGTTTCTAGTAGATTTAAAATCCGTGCTATCCGAATCTTTTCGTTTTTTATTTGTTTCAGTGGCTAGGAAGTACGTATATTTATGTTATATTTCTTGTTTAAAACGTTCAAAACGTTCACAAATATTAACCGTCAGTACCCAGTAATCTGGTTTATTAAACTCCGTATTTTAATTAGACTTCTTCTTCTACTCGTGTGTATGTATTTTTCCCGGTTTGTTAATTTTCATCCTTTTCCGTTTTGATCCTCTATCGCGTCATATTATATCTTTATATTATCGTATTGTTATATTGTGGGAATAGACACATTATACAATATAAAGTTAACTGTTTATTAAATTATTATTTTACTAGAAACATTTTAAGACATTTATATCATAATTTTACACGTGTATCGAACATTGTCACAAAGACACTAATAATGTGCTTGTTATCTTATACTTTGGATTGGTATATGAGGTGTATGACAGTGTCCAGGGCTTGAAAACGTTATTAATTTTTGCGTTTTTTATACTGTAAATTTAACCAAAATTCTGCAATTTACATTCTACGTAATGTGATTTTGCTATATTACCTGTTGGGTAGACAGAAACAACAAATTCGTGTTTAGCTATTAATATTAGCACAAGATCGTGCCCGAATGCGTGATGCATTTAATCGTTTTCATATGGACATTAAAATACTTGTGTTTTAATTTGACCTTTGGGTGATACTAATTATTTAAAGTGATTTAAAAATAATATTAATATAATTAATAATCGTTTTATAACGTTATTATTTTTTCTTTTTCCGTTATAACGTTTTTCGTTTTATAACGTTATCGATTTTATTCTGTTATAACGTTATAAATATAACGTTTTCAAGCTCTGGTCGCCAAGTATACACGTTATCACAGTATCATCACAGATTAAATGAAACCAGATTGTGCACTCAATGCTTATCGAAAAAAAATCGAATTCGATAGTTTCTATCGAGCCCCCAAATTAGTGTTACCACATGTTAGAATCTAAAAGTCTTTAATGATTTTCTAATTATTTAAATCCTAATATTATTTATTATCATTTATTAACAGTAAATAACGTTCGAGGTTTATAGATTAAATCGGTCAGTGTAGCAAACATATTGTAAATGAAGCGTACAATAAATGTATTCATTGTAACTGGATACGCCACTTAGCGGTCACCCAATCACAGCATCTTATTCACGATTCTATTATTCTAAGCCCGAGTGCACAATCTGGTTTCATTTAATCTGTGGTATCATATCCTCCAGACATTTCTTAAACGTACGTTTTATTAATATATACATACCGTTTTTAAGGGGTTTTATATAGGCAATTTCAATTTCACTCTCCAAGTATACCTATATATACCTATGCAATGCTGGGCATAAACGAGTTAATAAGTTAACAGTCAAATTAATTTTAAGTTTTAACTTAACTTATTTTCCGTTACATTAACGTTTAAATAATTAGTTACTTTTAATTAAAACTCAGTTAAGTTAATTTTAAAATAATTAAAATATTTTGATTTCATATTGAGCATATTAACAATATGGTCCAATAAAAATAAAGCTATTTTCGTAGCGTCTTATAATTATTATTATAGAAAGAATTATTTCCCAAAAATATAAATAAAACAAGAATATTTATATATTGTACAATGATATTCCCGTATTATAAATTATAAAAAATAAATTAGATTTCAAACTAATAAACAATACTTAGATAGGTAGGTACTAATTTGCAATGAGCAATTTGTATTTGTTAGAATTTTGAAGAAAATAGTATGCTAAAAAAATTTTTGATTAGTAGATACATACTAATCAAACATTTTCATAAACCCATTTGTTGTTAATTTTAATAATTATTATTATAAATACATTGTAGTATTTTCAATAATATTATGCCAATGATTATTGAACATTTTGGAATCCGTAAAGTAAAAAAAAAAAAAATAGATACTTAATAATTGTACCTGTGTATCTCAAATGTTATGTTAACTCGTACCAAAAAAAAATTTACTTAACTTAAGTTAATAAGTTATTTTTTTTTTTAACTTACCTTAATCGTTAAGAAAAAAAATAATTATTAACTTTGAACTTTTACTATTTTTTTCTATTAACTCAACTTAACTGGGTTGAAAAAAATCATTAACTCGTTCAGTATTGCCTATATGTAGTTTATAGACGTTATGAAGCCGTCGCTAAATTATTATATATATCGAAGTAAAAATGTAAAAATGATTTAATAAAACATACAAATTTATCTATATGGTTTTTATGATAACAAAAAAAATTGTTTAAGAAAGTGATCCTTTTTCAAAATTAGTTATTAAGTAATCTGTTGATTTAGAACTAAGGATAGCTTTTATATATTTCTAGACAACTATCATTATAATAAATAAATATATAAATAAAACTGACATGGAACCACTTATAAAAGTCTTTAAAAACCTATTGCTATTCTTTTAAATGGTTAAATTTTAATTTTTTTTTAACCTGCCTTCAAATTACCTATACAGTACCCCTTAAAAACCAAGTGTACAAAGTTCTTTCTGTGGTAAATATTAAGGCCGTGATTGTTTCCCTCTTACCAACTATTAATATACCAAATATTTACGTTCAGCATTTGTATCACAACTGTAATTTTTAATATTAGAGTAAATTGACCCAATACAAAATTTTAGATGGAGTTATTATCTATGTGGTAGTGTCGTCCTTTTCTCTAAATTTTAATTTTAAGAAAAATATATACATTTTAATTAATGAGTTTGTAAAATAGTGATATCTCTTTACAAAATAAATAATTCCAAAAAAAAATGACTACACTACAGAATAGACAATAATCTTGTCAATGAATTGGTAATATGTCAACTTAAGGTGGGTTCACAGCTCACCGTGTCGTTTCGTGTCGGATGAAATACTATCTATTGATTGGCCCATTCAAATGCGATTAGAAATTGAGACCGTGTCGATTAAAACGATACCGCGACTACCGCATAGTTGAAATATTTCAACTTTTGGCCGTCTGGTTACATTCTGGTCATGACGTGTGGTTACTAATTGGTCACTAATTACATTGTTTACTAATAATTACCGATATCATCAACGTTTATATTTAAAAAAAATAACAAACAGTAAACAACAGAAAAAGACATAACGACGTAACGTTTACAGTAGTTTAACACATTTGAAAGAGCATGAAAAATAAGAAAAGAAACCCGGAAAACAACGTTCTGCGATAATGATTTATAGTTTGGTTTCAATGATAAGGTAACACGACATGGCTATAGCTATGCACCATACATCACGCAATACGACACAAGACGACACGACACGGCGAACTGCGAACCCACCTTTACTCTAAAATATTAGAAATGACAAAGTGATGATACAAAATGTCTGAACTTAAATGTCGTATAATATTATTAGTTGGTTAGACGAAAACAACAAATACAGATATCACGTTCTCTTATCACGTCGTGTATAATAGCAATTTTTAATTAAGATAATATGCCATGTGTGTGTGTGTGTGAGTTCATGTGTACCTAAACATCAAATCGTGTACCAGACGGACCTAATTCAGTGACCTGGTATAGTTTTTCATATTCAATGTAATTATATTACCGATCCTCGTGTGCACTGAACTGTAATATAATATGTTTTATGCGAATATCGTTTAAATATTTGTTATTTTCTCAATTTGTATATTACTTTTATTACATTCTGGAGATGGAACAAATATAGGTGTAGTAATAAAAAATATACTCCGGCAGTACGACATCTACACAGAGTACTAGTGCACACTAGTACTACAATTATTATAGTGATCAAACATATTTTGTCGAATAACTCTGTAAACATCAAATGTTTACTGCACAAAGGCGATAAGGAAGCGCTAGATTGGTTGCGTAACCTCGTCGCATACACTTTAACATTTCATAGTCGTTACATTTTTAGGTTAGGTACCATAATTAGGTATTAATAAAATATATTTATAGGTATTAGATATGTTACGTTTTTTATTTATTTATTAGTTTATTTGTTTATTTGTTTATTTTATTTAATTTATTCATTTTATTTATTTCTTTATATTAATCCGTTATCAATTTTATTTTATTTTATTGTATTCCGTTATTATTTTTTGTTTTTGTACACCAATACCATGCCATATGCAATAAAAAAAAAAAAAAATACATTTATATATTTTTTAACTCTAGTATATTATATTTATATAAATTAAATAATAATTATAACATTATATTCATGGCCGCAGATTAAAAAATTTACAAAATCATTTTGAAATGCAACATATTTTTAGAATTCATATAATTATAAATACACTGATTTATCACAATTGATAATAATACATCATCATATTATTCCAATTTGATGTCGCCCTTACTATATTTATTGTCAGAATAGTAAAACTAAAAAAAACCTATGAGTTTTGGAAATAAAATTAGTTTTGTTATAAATACATAATTTAATTCTGTTAAAAAAAAATTAAAATAATCTGTTATTTTTAACATAATATGATATAAGTAATCACTAAGAGTTTTAAAAAAATATTTATATGAAATCATTTATTATACGTATTTTTTAAATAAACCTAATACAAATCCCAAACCTAGTTCCTACATAAAATAATAGAACTCATGTTATACTATAAAATATTTTTAATAAATTAGGTATATAAATTGCATAAAAAATATATTTAAAAATGTTGATCTTTTAATTATTATATTTTTTTTTATGTAATAATATTATAATAAAACATGAATCTTATTAATGTTGTCTAGACTATGAAATAAACAAGTTCAAAATATTTTAAACGAAACAGGAATTTGTTCACTTTTGCCTAAATCAGCTTTTCTTTAATATATTTAATATTAAACATTATGATTATCTAGAAAATACTATCTAACTAACTAGTTTAGAACTTACTTCAAATAAATTCTTATGAACATGTTCATTTTTTTACATAGAATTCATATATATTGAATATAATTGTATGTTATATACATTTATGTATATAACGCATTGTTTTAACTATAATATGGATATATATATATAATATAGTGTGTACGTATTATTGTAATTTTAACATACATTATTAAAACGATATTGGCTAATAATAAAATCTTATATGAACTAGTAATAATAATAGTCATCCCCTAAAATGTTCATATATTTAACAATATTTTTAAAATAATAATTGTTAATCAAATAGAAACATAAATTTAAGCGTTAGGTATTCTGTGTGATAAAATAATTCCTATTAAGTTAAAAGGTAAATTTTATAAGGCAGTGGTGAGACCTGAAATGATGTATGGAACAGAATGTTGGGCAGTAGATAGAAAGATAGAACAGAGAATGAGTGTCGCTGAGATGAGAATGTTAAGGTGGATGAGTGGAGTTACTAAAGAGGATACAACAAGGAATGAGTATATCAGAGGTAGTATAGGGGTAGTATACTTCGATAGTAGACAAAATGAGAGAGAATAGGTTAAGATGGCTCGGGCATGTATTAAGGAGGGAAGAGACCGAAGCAGTAAGATTAGTAAGGGAAATGCATGTTGTTGGTAAGAGGGGGAGAGGAAGACCGAAAAAGAGATAGGGAGATGTGATGGCGAGTGATATCAGGAAGGTGGGAGTAAGTGAAGGGAATGTGGGAGATAGAGTTAAGTGGAAGTGTAGGAACAGGGTGGCCGACCCCAAATAGTTGGGAGAGAAGGCGAAGAAGAAGAAGAAGAAATAGAAACATAAATAGATTTTATTATTCCTGACTGTTTGTATTTACTATAACTGGTTCGTAAGTATAGAGTCCAGTTATGAATTCCAGACACAACAGTTTGTACGTGTTTCGAGGAACGTCTTTGTCCGTTAACTCCGAACTGTGTACGATCCCAATAAAAGTGTCTAAATAATCCACAGCTTCCGTACAGTTGTCCATTGTTAGTTTGTTCAGAGTTATTAGATAGACTTCAGACACTTCTAAAATGTCTTTGGTGGACGGAAGTATGGCATCGGACCAATAGAGGTACGTACTTATTATTTCGTCCGGAATTATTTTAATGATGTTGTCGGGCATTCCAGGTTGGTCGATCCGAATGATTCCATTTACCAACTGTTTCGTACTATGTCGAGGTTCATACGTGCCAGACGAACAAAGATATTTATAAAATTTTATTGATCCGTAAATATACCAATTAATACTACTACTCAGCTCTTGCAGTTTTCTGTGGCTGACGTTATACCACATGTGCTTTAAATACAACATGATAGTCATAGCGTGTGTGTAAACGAATTTGTCTAATGAAAATTCGAGTTCACTCATGAAGTTGTTATGCAAAGTCATGAGCGCATTCACATTTAAATTCCATGGCAACAGTTCTATATATATCTCAGAAAATGTCATAGAAAATGTCATCACTGTCATCGTCATATTTTTTATCGCGTTCATTTTACGACTATCATTGTGATATTTATTGATGAAGTTTTTACAACTCAGCCAATCGAATGTGGTCCATACGAAATAATCCTGACCATTGTAAGAGTCGCTTATTTCATCAAATGTATTTTTAAGGTAATCTAAATGGATTTGTTTACAATTCATCGCCGTAGTACTAT